>JANRMT010062813.1:3616978-3678003 GCA_026402145.1 Polypterus bichir lapradei
CATTTTAAAAATAACGTAACATGATTGTCAATATACAGTAATTGCTTTGTGAGTGTTGCTGTGATCAAGGATTCGATTATCATTATTTGTTTCAATCAGGGTCGTATTTGTACGATGTGTTGTGTTCAAGTTACATTCTGTGTTTGTCAGTCATTGTAAAGATTAAATTCTGTAATTACAGCCACATTAGCTCCACAAATGAGACACACGGGTTTACCGGCAATGTCAGTAAACATATACTCAGCCTCCCATCGGTTTTTAAAGGCTCTATTTTCAGAATCAACTTTTCTCTTCGGCATCGTGTGGGCTAGCTTCACAATAACTTGCAGCAACGCGGTAAGTGTTCGGCAAGGCAGCTGAAGCGCTGCATTATGGGATCTGTAGTTTATTGTGTTACCAGCGCTTCATATACCCGGGCCATTAATAACAATAATACAGTATATAAAATGATCTCGCGGGCCGGATGTGGCCCGTGGGCCTTGAGTTTGACTCATATGGACTAAATAGAACTTGAAAAGAAATATTTTTTGGAATGTGATCGCGCAAGTCAGTACATCGAGCCCACGTGCTATTGTGGTTTTGCTTGTGTGCTTCAGTAAGTTACCATCCCCTCGCTCTTACTTTTTTACGTATGGCTTTACCAAAACAATCATTGATCGCGAATAAAGTATCCATTATTCATGAAGCTTCAATAGGTGAATAGGTGATCTGTCTTTCTGCGTTAACCGCATGCGTTTTCATACGTCTCAAACTAAGGTGATGCGAGGTTAAAATAAATCGAGAAGCGCGCGTACATACTTAGTGCATCCCCTCTCGGGAATTGAACCTCGGACGTGGGCGCTACAGGCGAATGCTTTACTATCGCGCCACTGCGTGTGGTTTCTCTATTTGAGCGTAGCAGTGTAATTCGGTTTTTGTTCAGCACTCTTTGGAACTGTTACTTTTTGTCTGCGCACTGCGTCAGTTCACGTGAGCCGCTGAATATGGTTTTATATGTCAGTCGCTCGCTTCTAATTGTTTCGCTGCCTTCTTAATTATATAATGCATGTTTTCTAAAGTGCGTTTTGTAGCTCTTCCTGGCTTTCTACGTAATGCGTGATTACGTGAGAGGCGTGATGATGTCATACGAAACTCCGCCCCTCCAGCTGAACTCCATTATAGTAAATGGAGAAAAACAACTTCCAGTTATGACCATTACGCGTAGAATTTCGAAATGAAACCTGCCCAACTTTTGTAAGGAAGCTGTAAGGAATGAGCCTGCCAAATTTCAGCCTTCTACCTACACGGGAAGTTGGAGAATTAGTGATGAGTCAGTCAGTCAGTCAGTCAGTGAGGGCTTTGCCGTTTATTAGTATAGATCTTCTCCCGGGGAGTACTGTACCCTATATAACCACTGACGTGCATACTCATAGCCAAGAATGCTTGAACATGGTTTCAGATTTTTTAAATACAGTATTTCAGTAGTAATGATGGCAGGTGTTTTCAGTTTCAAGATCCTGGGACCAAATGTAAGGAATAATTTACAGGAAGAGACGTGGAGCACTGAATGTAGAAAGGAAGCTAGCCCTTTGCCTTGAGGAAGTGAAATAGAAAAAGCACAAAACATGGGGTGACTAAGTAATGGAAAGTCAAGACTGGAGGCACCAGTTGGAAACAGTCCTGATTTGCTTGAGTTATTCTTCTAACCAGAAAGTTATAAAGATCTAGTCCATAAAGTAAAATAAAGTTGTAACAATTGCATAACTTTAAATTATGTGGTAAATATCACTCATTCCCTAAAAATAGGACATCCTAAGCATATAAATAAATCTGAGAGGTATCATGGACCATTTTAGGAGTGCTGCATTTTGAAATGTGGATTGTGAAGGCCAGTGGTTCAGGTTTCAGAGCAAAAAGCAGGGGAGACAGTGGGCATCCCTGCCTGGAACCTCTATTAGTAAGAAAACAACAAGATATTGAGTTTGTCAGAACAACAGTGCAAATGTTCGCATATAATGTTTTAAATATCTTAAGCAATCTCCAACACCCATAGGATTTCAGACACTCCAAAGGTAATTTCAATTTACACAGTGTGAAAGATCAGCCATGGCACAGACAGATACCAACTCAAGTCCTGAAACTACACACTTTTAATTAGTGGTTCTTTAAGGCTTCATAGCACCACACAAATCACTACACCTGTTCACAGTCCTTTTACTTTTGTGTCTCTCTCTTCTTTTTTTCCGCTCTTTTGCCACCTCCACTCCTTTCCTTGCAAGCTCTGTCCTCCCGACTCCGGCTCCTCGAATGGAGTGAGGTGGCCCCTTTTATGATGCACCAATACCTGGTGTGGTGAAAGTGCTGCATGGGTACCCGGAATTACTCCAGGTGTGCCCGGGTTCTCTCCTGGCAGCACTTCCTGGTGTGGTGGAATTGTGGCTGAAGTATAACCGAAATAAAAACAAACTTTGAGCTCCTAGGTTTTAAAATAGAAGAGGAAGATGTGCTTCAAGCCCTCAATATGCAGAAGACTATTATAACCCCTAGACGTGATGTGGTCTTAGAAATTCTATTAAAAGAAATTAAAGATGTCATCTGTTAGCCCTTATTAGGCATATTTGAGCAGTCCCTTCAGAAAGGAGAAGCACCTGAGGACTGGAAAGATGCAGATGTGACTTCAATCTTTAACAATGGGAGACCGAATGGATTCAGGTAATTGTACACCAATAAGTCTTACTTCTGTGCTAATTAGAAAAGTACATAAATGAAAATAATATACTAAACAATAGCCACTATGGGTTTATGAGAGGGACATCTAGCTGATCTTTCAGATTTTTACATCTTTTAGATTTTAATTTTTTTTAATGGGCAACTCCAGTAGTTGACAAAAGCAAAGAATATGATGTAATTTACTTGGACTTTCAAAAAACATTTGATATGGTCCCGCACTGAGAATTAATGCTGAAACTAGAAGCTGTAAGGATCAGAGGTGAAGATACAAAACTGGACCTGAACTTGGTTATCTAACAAGAGACAAAGAGTACAGATAAGAGGAGAAGGATCCATGTGCAGTGAGGTCATCAGGCGAGTCCCCTAGGGTCTGTCACTTTGTCCGATTTAAATTAATGACATTAATTCTGCTGTAGTTCACGAACTGATGAAATCTGCAGATGACACTAAAGTTGGAGGGATGGCAGACACTGTGGAGGCAGCAAAAACAATTGGAAGAAGACTTGGACGAGCTTCCTAAGTGGGTGCACATTTGGAAAATGCAGTTTATTATAGAAAAGAGCTGCATGTGGGCAAAGGAAAGTCAGTTATAAATGCAAGATGGAAAGACAGTATCCTAAAGGAATCAACCTCTGAGAAGGATTTAGGGGCTTACGGTGACACATTTTCATTGTCTAAGCACCGTGCAGAAGCAATTAAAAGGGCAAATATAATGTCGGACTATATTGTAAAAACTGTTGAATATAAATCGGGACATTATGCTCAGACTGCGGTGGGCTGGCGCCCTGCCCAGGGTTTGTTTCCTGCCTTATGCCGTGTTGGCTGGAATTGGCTCCAGCAGACCCCTGTGACCCTGTAGTTAGGATATAGTGGGTTGGATAATAGATGGATGGATTATGCTCAGATTATATGATACACTAGTGAGACCACAGCTGGAGTGTGTTGTGCAGTTCTGAACTCCACACTGCAAGAATGACAGAGCTGCCTGTGAAGCTGGGCAGGGGAGAGCAGCCAGGTGGGCATCCCAGGACTTAAGGACAAGTCGTACTTGGATAGCAGAAGAGAGGAGACTGAGTGGTGACCTAATCCAGGTCTTCAGAATTCTCAGACATTCGATAAAGTAGATCCAGTAGAATTCTTTCAGCTTAAAGGTGGATGACTGGAGATTAAGGGGAAATGCATTTAGGACTGAAGCCAAGAAGCACTTCATTATGTAAGGAGTTATGGAAATTTGAAACAAACTACCGAGCCATGTAGTGTACTTGAAGCAGAAACCTTTAAAGCCTTCAAGAAGAATTTGGATGAGACATTGGGAGAGGTTAGCTGTTACCTGAACCAACAAGCTTGATGGACTGAATGGCCTCCTCTCGTTTGTCATATTTCTTATGTTCGTAACCCTAACTACTCGCACCATTTCTCATCTCATAAGTACTTTATGCACCTCTTTTAAAATGGCTATTTATATGCACGCTGTGAGGTTGTAATGTAAAATATTGCAATAGTTTTTAATGTAATTCAGTATCTTATTACTAACTAGTATGACACAGTCTAGGAGTATCTGAAACTAAACCTGATCCACTTCTCCAGTGTTCATTCATCACCAGTCACACGTTCATCCACTGCAGGATTGGCACATGTATCACGTTTTACTTCAGTTGTTGGATGTTCTCTGCAGTTCAAGTCTTTGCATGAAGAACATCTTGTCGTTGTCATACATATGTAAGTACCTGCGTGGTGTACCAAATGCACCATATGGAACCTGCGACTGAGCATCCACTCATAAAACCGGCTGGGGGCAGACTGGAGGGTAACCATTGCGACACTGTACTTGTAGTGAATCAAACTGAGTATAGATGGCGGATGCTGCTGACAGGTTCAAGTAAAGGACGTTGGACAAAAATAACTGATAAATGTTAAATGTGCAGATTGTGTTCTCTCACATTATGTGATTATTTCCAATGAATTAAGCAAACCTAAAACACAAACTTTTGTCTTTCTAATTTTTTTTTCCCCCACATACACTCTTCAGAATTTTTGCTCTGCAATGGAGCTTTACGGTGTTATGAGGGTCCTCCTTGACCCATCGCTTGTCAAAAAATCTTTTCATTCTGGAAAGAGTCCTTTTGTTCATTAAAATAGTTTTATGAGGCTTTGAAGAGATTCCTAATAGGTGGATGTGGGCAAATCTTTTAACTTATTGTAGGCTCCTTAGCAGAATCAAAAGGAGCAAGAGCACTGCCACTGAGCTTATCTTATTGTATGCAACAAGAGACCTTTAAAATCATGAACCAGTTGGTGGTGTTTCGAGTTATTATTGGAGAATGTTACAGATCCAAATAAGTTAATGTTCTTTCTGGATCCTCCGTGCACTTAGTAGTTTTAGGAACCAAAAATGGTTCCCCTATGGCTTTGCTCTGAAGAACTACTTTGGCACCTTTTATTTTTAAGAGTGTATTCAGTAATTTGGCAAATGATCTGGTACTTTGCCCAGTCTCATCATTATTAAATAAGATACAGCATATAGCCAATAAGACCAGATGGTATCATTACAACATCATGAAGCCACGTTCCATTACTCTTATGGTGGGGGCTGTGCAGTCGCTTTGCCATTTTATCAAAGACAGACAAGCCCAAAGCCACTTTGGTAATTACACAAATCGGTCACATGCAGATTTTTTTTTTTCTTTTCTAGATATGGTATAAATGGGTGGACATCTCCAAAACCCTTAAGATATCTTTCCAAAATGGGTGGTCACTGTTGTGGGGAATCCTAAATAAAGAAGTGTCTTCATTAGATGTGAAATTCCAACATGGCTGTCCTTTATTTGCACCTGTGCCTTATTCATAAAGCTCTTTAACAGAAAAGCTTCCTTGATCTGTTGGCCTCATTTACATAAAACATTTACAAATATTTTCGTTTCCATCATTCAGCTTTAAATGAATGGGATACTCCAGAAACACACCTCCGTTTTAAGTATTGTGTGAAGTCCCAAACTAGCTAAACATATTAGAAGTCCTAGGTATAAGAAATCCTAAATGATATACAGGAGAGCTGAACGCAGGTGGGAAAAGGACAGGTTGCAGGTTTCTTTTGAAAGAAAGTTGGTGGTGTTATCAGAAAGTTTTGAAAGCTGCTAGATCAACATTTTTTTTCTTAAGTTATAGGCTCTAACTCTCAACCCCCATGTACTTTTTAACACACTGAGTTCTGTTCTTAATGTTCATGAACCACTCTATCTAGAAGCTTCTAGGGAAACTTGAGATAAATTTCTTTACTTTTTTTTGAAGAAGGTTGTAAGCACTAGGGCCCTCATTTCACCACCTTCTCATGATCCTTCCATCCATTTTAATACCCTCTTTAGCTGTGTTTGACCACTTCGAGCCTGTCACTCTCCCCTTTTTAAAGCAGCTGGTTTCCCCCTTTGATGTTGCCCCTCCTCGACTTCTTAAGGAGGTCTTTCCTACCTTGGGTCCTTCTGTTCTTACTATTATTAATAATAGTTTAACCTCTAGTGTGGTGCCTAAAAATTTTAAACATGCTGTTGTGCAACCTCTGCTGAAAAAAAAAAACGGGTCTAGACGACTCTGTTATGTCAAACTTTAGGCTTATTTCCAAGCTACCTTTTTTGTCCATACGCTTGGAAAAAGTCATCTACACCCAACTGAAGTCCTTCCTGGACGAACATGCAAGTGGGTTTAAAACTCACCACAGCACTGAGTCCTCTCTGTTTAGGTTTTTTTATGATATTCTTTTAACAGTGGACTCTGGTGACGGTGTACTACTTATGCTTCTGGATTTAACAGCTGCCTTTGACACTGTAGACCATGACTGTAGACTCATCTCCAGGCTTGAGCAGTGGGTGGGCAATCGCAGGTTCAGTTCTCCAATGGTTTAGGTCCCATCTCTCAAGATGTTTTTGTGTCCGCATTGATGATTTTACTTCCACCTCTGTTGCCCTCCCCTGCGGGGAACCACAGGGCTCCATCCTGGGACCTCTTCTGTTCTCCTTGTACCTGCTACCACTCGGCGCTATTTTCCAGAAACACAGCATTTGCTTTCATCTTTATGTCAGGTTTATTTCCATCTGAAGCGCCCTGGTCCATGCTCTGTCCAGCCCCTGCTTGATTGCCTTATTGACATTAAAAGTTGGTTAGGCATTACGTTTTCTACATTTTAATAAGAACAAGACAGAAGTTATGCTGTTTAGACCCAATGGCATCAGTTGGACCCCCTGCATCGACCTTTCCTCGATGGCTCAATTTAAAAAATCCATGATCACAAATTTAGGTGTGAAAATGGATTCTACTTTAAAACCTGATAGCCATGTGAATGCAATGGTAAAATCTCGCTTTTTCCAGTTGAGGTGGGTGTCAAAAATCAAGCCTGTCTTGTCTAAACGCAATCTTGAAACAATGATACATGCTTTTATAACCTCTCATGTAGATTACTGCAATGCTCTTCTTTTTGGAATGAGCCAGGCCTCCATTGCTCACCTACAGCTGGTGCAAAATACCGCTGCTCGATATTTAATACAAGCAAGCTTGAGTACGTTACCCCAATATTGGCTTCCCTTTACTGGCTTCCAGTTCGTTTTTGACTCCATTTTTAGATTCTTGTATTTTGTTTTAAAATCCTTTAGTGGTTGTGCCCTATTTTATCTGTTGGAATTTCTGCACCCTTATGTACCGTCTCTCAAGCTCTCTCAGGTCAGCAGACCTGGGGCCTCATGTATAAACGGTGTGTACGCACAAAAATGTTGCATAAGAACGTTTCCACATTCAAATCACGATGTATAAAACCTAAACTTGGCGTAAAGCCACGCACATTTCTACGGTAGCTCATATCCTGGCGTACGCAAGTTCTACACTCGGTTTTGCAGACTGGCGGAACCCAGCGTCAAAACAGTGCTACTGTTCAAGTGTGGTTTCCCTTTCTTTTTTTAGATCCACATCCCTGACGCGGCTTTATAAATACACTGAAATTAACTGCGTATTGTTTATTAGTTTAATGCATCTGATTGTAATTAACCTGTAACAATATAATGGTCCACAGAATGGTCAAACTATTCTAAATATGATACCTGCTTTAGCGTTGTTACTCTCACTGCACCTTCTTCTTTCAGCTGATCCTGTTAGGGGTTGCCACAGCGGATCATCTTTTTCCATATTACTCTCACTGCACCACTCGGGAGTATTTATATCACTGTATCTGAGTGTGGAATCACAGCTCTACAGCAGCTGATCGGAAAGAGAATTATTGGGATACAGCATCAAGCACACACTGCCTCAGCCATGCTGTCTATTGAACTGCACTCATATGGCAAACGCTTCAGAGCCTTTACTGTACGGACCTTGCGGTTCAAAAACAGTTTCATCCCAAGAACTCTAAACGCACTCAATCAGTCATCAAGTGCTCCTTGTAGAACTGTTTGTACTTATAAGTACAATTACCCCACTGTAAACTTGTTATACAGTTATAATATTGCACAATCTGAGCCACTTTATAAAGCACGTATTTACATATGATGACGATATCATTTTTAAGATGAAATGCAGCAAAATATGTTCATTATATTATACAGATAAAACTTTAACTTCATTTAAATAATCTGTATTGTTAATAATTAAACATGTGAGGACACGTTGCCTCAGTGCTAGCAAGGAGCTAGCACCTTGTTCAGGGATTGTTCCTGCCTCACGCTGTATTCTTGCTGTTGCTGGCACGACACTGTAAGGATAGGTGGATAGAATAATTAAACATGTACTACGAAGATATTTCAATGTTCCTTAAAAGTTTTGAAGAATCGGCATTATAAGCTTACAGATGGCTTAATGTCTATTACAGAGCTGATTGTGAGGCGATTGGGTATTTGGAGAAAGAAAAGTAAGGACAGGAATTGGGGGTTAGTACATATTGAAAGAGACAGTACTGCTGCAATAAAGTATTTCATGAAATGTCGTGCACAATCACTGCTCCACCGTGTTCCCATGTTTAATAACATGCTTTAACTCCTATTATCATGAAAATGATATCAAGTATACATCTCAGTATTTAAATTATTCAGAGTGCTGTAATATCACAAATGTAATGGATTCTGTGTCCCGTCGGATGAAGAGAAAGCCCGGAAGCACGTAGTGATCCACACACATAGAAGATCAAATACAATACAAAGCATCTAACGTGCCATTTTAGTTACGATGGGATTTGAGAAACTAGTAAATTAAACGATTTTAAGATGAAGTTTATGATGTTGGTGTTCACACAGATTTATGCATCTGGATTTTTTTGTGCATAAGCACATTTCCGCTTTTGTGCTTACGTCATGTGATAGTGTGAATTCTACGCACAGCGTTATGCATGAGGCCCCAGATGCTTTTACTTGTTCTTAAGACACAATGCAAACGCAGAGGTTATCAGACTTTTTCAGTTGTAGCTCCAAAACTCTGGAATGACTTGCCATTGCACGTTAGGTAGGCTCCTTCACTTGCTGTCTTTAAATCGAATTTAAAAACACGTTTACTCCATGGCCTTTATCCCAGTGTGAGATGTTGACTGTCTGTGTACTTTTTTATTATGAATTTCTTCAGCTCTTATGTCTTTCTGTTTCTTTTACCCTTTGGTTATTGTGTGTCTGATATGTTGGGTTTTATTGTACAGCACTTTAATCAGCCTTGATGTTGTTTTTAAAGTGCTTTATAAATAAATAAGTAAAAATAAAAAAAATATATACTTCTCGTATGTAAACTTCTCAATAAATAATGACCTTCTCCAAGTTAAATGCTGTTATATATGATCTCATCTTCTCATAGAAAGTGTGCTTGTAAAAATGAAGCAGGATGTCCAAGCTTAACAGCACGTTTTTATTTTTTTTCATTTCCCATACTGTCACTTAATGCAATTAACTTGATTTATGTTAATAAGCGGTGACAAGTGAAATTGAATTATGCAGAGAAATGCAGGGCTTCATTTCCCAAATAAATTGCATCTTGCTGCCAGCAAACTCTGTGCCATTCAAGCAAGAAGTAACTGATCCCAGACAGGCCCTAGACGTCTTCCATGAATGAGTTCCACATGTGCCTGTCTGGCGTTTTAGCACTTGAATAAAGATCTCGAGTGGGGGGATCAGCGGAAGTGTGCATATGCCTAGCTAGGATGAGGCCATTGCTAGGTAACAGTTCGGGGTAGGGTGACAGCAGTGACTTTCTCTGTGGTGGGATTGCCGTAGTAATGCACAAAATGGCGTGTTTTGGTGTGCCTTCATATGGAAAATATGCAGCTTGTCACGTTTTTAAAAACATGTATTGCACTCCTCCATGGTGATGTGAACAAGAGGCATAACTAGAACTGATTTTCCTGCTGTGTTACAGATCACAGGTTTACCCTGCTGCAGAAGAGTATGGAAGACTCTTCACGCCAAAATTAAAAGCAATTCAACATGTTAACTACATTGCAATGCAATGCCTATGCATGTGGCGCATTTAATTTCGGCACGGCTTTATTTGTCATGTCATAATTAAGACATATTAACTAAATGATTGATTGCTTTTCAGTATGGCTCACAATGTCTGTGTCAGTTTTATGTGTAATACAAAGGCGTATTGCATTTTAATTTGTGTTCATATGTTGCATGCCATAACTAAAAGCAAAGCAGACATATTGGATTTTGCTAGGCATCTCCTCCAAGTGCATTGCATTTCAACTTAAGACCACACGTTAATTGTATCAAAACAGAATGTAATTAATTGACCAATCAGCTTCATAAGATGGGGCGAGGGGCGTCAACAGTTGAGGTAAGAGCCATTCAACTTCGGAACATGCCTGTGATTGTGGACTGATTAACCAAAATGGTAAGAAGTATGTTTTAGATATCGTTGGAAAACTTTATTCTTGTGTTGTCTAAATAATGTGTTATGCTTGCCTTACATCATATCATTCTATTCTTCTACTGATAGTCCTAACATACATCAAGACGTTTAGCAATTGATGGTATGATAGTCCCAACTAGCAGGTACTTATACACAATATTTAGGGGAATACTGGTGTATGGGCGTCCTGGTTGGTTATCTATATAATTGTATGCTGCAAACACTTTGGTACATTAGCTTGTGAATGTGCACTAACCATGTTACTGTAACAGCTGGAAAGTCTTGTTCTGTTGCTGCTTTTATTACAACTGCCATTTCTAGGAACCAGTTGATACGGAAGAAAATCGCCAGCTTCCACCGGTTCAATGAGAGGGTGGATCTCCTGCTTTATCAACTCCCCGTGTGCCAGCCTTAGTGCTGGGTGAACACGCTCGTCACTGAAACGCCTCTTACCTCAACTGTTGACACCTCTTGACCCACCTTCTGGCACTGATTAACGATTTGATTGAATTCGGTTTTGGTAAGTTTAACGCATGCTCTTAAATCGATATGCGGTACATTTGCGTTGCTTTTGTTTGAAGTGCTATCAGTGGGCATGAATTAAAATGTAATACGCTTTTGATTTGCATTTTAAACTGACACGAAAATTGTGTGTTGTAGTGAAAAGCAAATGAATATTTGGTTGAAATGCTTTTAATTATAACTGTTTTGCCAAAAGAAAAACTGAAAAATATCCCCAACCTAACCCTTTTCCTTCATTGAAACGTGTTAAAGAATCGGCACTTGATATGGGAATGCCCGTCTCTTTGCCAGCATTGTGACTGGTGATTCCCTGACAGGAGATATGTTTGCTTTGAATCTAATTATTATGACATCCAACAAATCGATTTTAATTATGTATATCATATGCAAAGCCTACAGACACACTCAGAATCAGTGAAATCCACTTAAGGTGGATATGTAATGGCAACTTTTCCCCCCAAATCATGTTCTTTTTGAGTAAAGCCATCCAGTGGTCATTTTGGAATTACAAGATAGCCTAGAAATGATCTCAGTCAGTGCTGTTGGCATTTAAAGCAAGCGGGGACCCATTTTGTGCCGTTTCTACAGTGAATGATACGTACACTGTGTGCACAATTATTAGGCAAGTGAGTATTTTGACCATATCATCATTTTTATTTATGTATTCCGACTCTAAGCTGTACAAACTTGAATAGTTATTGGATTTAAACATATCAGGTGATGTGTATTTGTGTAATAAAGAGGGTGTGGCCTAAGGAGATCAACATCCTAAATCAAGGTGTGCATAATTATTAGGCAACTTGTTTTCCTCGGGAAAAATGGGCCAAAAAAGAGATTTAACTGACTCTGAAAAGTCCAAAATTGTAAAAAGTCTTTCAGGGGAATGCAGCACTCTTGAAATTGCTCAGGTATTGGGGCTTGATCACAGAACCATCAAACATTTTGTTGCAAATAGTCAACAGGGCCACAAGAAACATGTTGGGGGGGAAACAAAAGACGCAAATTAACTGCCAAAGATTTGAGTAGAATCAAACGTGAAGTTACCAGGAACCCCATTATCCTCCAGTGCTGCCATATTCCAGAACTGCAACCTATATGGAGTGCCCAGAAGTACAAGGTATTCAGTGCTCAGAGACATGGCCAAGGTAAGGAAGGCTGAAACCCAACCACCACTGAACAAGACACATACAGTAAGTTGAAACATCAAGTATCTGAAGACAGATTTTTCAAAGGTTTTATGGACTGATGAAATGAGAGTGACTCCTGCCAGAGCAGACGGATGGGCCCATGGCTGGATCACTAATGGGCACAGAGCTCCACTTTGACTCGGATACCAGTAAGATGAAGGTGGGGTACTGATATGGTCTGGTATTATTAAAGATGAGCTAGTTGGACCTTTTCAGGTTTAAGATGGACTCAAAATCACCCCCAAATCTACTGCCAGTTATTAGAAGACAAAGACACTTTATTCAAGCAGTGGTAAAAGAAAATGTCTGCATCTTTCTAGAAAATCATGATTTTTATGCAGGACAATGCTCCATCACATGTATCAAAGTACTCCACTGCATGGCTAGCCAGTAAAGGCCTTAAAGATAAAAGAAAAATGACATGGCCCCCTTCCTCACCTGACCTAAAGCCCTTCTTAAACGGCACATTTACAGGGAAGGAAAAGAGAAGACCTCTCTGAACGGCGTCTGGGAGAGGCTGTGGTTGCTGCTACACAAAAAGTTGTCAACAGATCAAGAAACTGACAGACTCCATGAATGGAAGGCTTATGACTGTTATTGAAAAGAAGGATGGCTATATTGGTCACTGATTTTTTTTTTTGAAATGTCAGAAATGTTTATTTGTAAATTTTGAGTTGTTTATTATTCTCACTTTAACAGATGAAATCAAACAAGCGAGATGGGAAAATTTTCGTTTTTCCTTTAGTTGCATAATAATTCTGCACACTAATAGTTGCCTAATAATTGTGCACATGTATGTATTTCCCTGAGAATGTTCACACTCATATTTCCTTTATAAAACATTCAAGTTACAGGTTTATTAACATTTTGGATTGACTGATAGCACTGTATTTGTTCCATATTAAAATGAATCCTGAAAAATACAACTTGCTTGATAACTGTGCACACAGTGTAGTGTGACTCCGAAGAAATTTAAATCAGTTGTATTAGAAAAAGACACACAACGTCCTTAAAACAGGCTCACTTCAAGATGGTTGAGTAAAACAGACTTGTCTCAAGAGCCATCAGCCTGACTAGGTGGGCTGCCTGAGGCAAGAATATATCTTGATGCCCACCCTGGTGCTCCAAATAGGTGGAGTTGACGTCAATGGGTGCCAACAGAGTGAGCTGCAGACCTCCAGAGCTCTGCACGGTTACACTAAGGTTAACCATTAGGATTGTGTTATGGTGATCTGACTCAAATAATGGCAACTATGTAGCAGTGCTACATGATTAATGTCATCGTAAATGTATTTTGTGCTGAGTCCCGTCTTTCGTAGTGTTGTCCTGTTTACATGGTGTGTGTGTGCCTATGTAAACAATGGGGGGAAGGATAACTCTGTGGAACCGTGGCCCCTCACGATAACTGGTCCTGTCAATTCCATCACCTGCATCCGATCAGTCGTTATTTAAACGGGAGGACAGAAAGAGAAAAAAAACACATCTCGTTCTACTAGACCGCCATTCTGCTACAGAGACAGGAGAAAACACCGCTTCAAATCATTCACACCTTTGTCTACCTGCCACTTTTAATGCCTAACAACGTCAGCTTTGCACCGCAAAACCCCGGGGTTCTGGATCACACCACGTACCGAGGACAAGCGTAGTGAGACTGTTTCTTGTTGTTTGGGGAGAGGAGCAAGTCATCATTATCATCTGTATACTTTCTGTAGGACTATTTTTCCAGTTGAATCAGGTTCACAAACATTACCCATTTTCTGTTAAATCTTCTGGTCTTTTATGTGCGTTTCGTACTTTCTGTGTGTCTTATTGAGTTCGTGTTTAGTGTATGGTCAAGGCAGGGTTTGTATTGTATATTAACTTTGTGCTACACCTATTATTACTATCCGCTGGACACTTTTGGGGTTGAATATTAAGTCGGGATTGGTTGGGGTATGATACATATTATTTGGTGTTTGTTAATTTCTTTCTCTATCAATATTTTGCATACTGTTTGTTTGCTGGCTTATTTTTGATCATCGATTGGAGGAAGTTTATTTGGAAGAAGTACAGCTTGTCGGGTCTAATGTCCTCATCTTGCCAGGCCACAAGTCTTGGTGATGTAGCTGCCGGTTTTGGAGAGCGAGTCGGCAGCTACAACTGTCCTTTAAGTCAATTCCACAAACTTGGAGCTCCAAGGTGGAGGCTCCAGGCTGCAGAGAGAGAGAGAGATACCAGACTCTCCTGGGGTGGGCAGCTGGATATATAAGGATGGCCACTAAACACCAAAATAGGCAACAACGTTTGCTGGCTTTTCATTGGGTGGATATTGGCATCAGGTTTCATTACACTCCGAGCCTTTACTGAAATGTGTTTTCACGTTGACATTAACCTTTTAAACACTGCTCCACTGTTTTTGACCTGCCGGTGGGACTGAACAATAATGCAAAATTAAACCAAAAAAAACTGATGAAGTCCTTGTTCCCTCATTGCTATAATTATAATAAAAATTTTTTGCCATTAAAATGTCGTATTGAATCCCCTAATACCACATTGCAGTGTATTTCTCTCTTCCCTCAAAGGTGGCCAGTTTTGCAGCATCATGACACCACCTGCACCCGCTGGCTTTCGTCAACATCCTCATTCAAGTGTGTACAATTGGGTGGACAGACTCTTATCTACTATAGGAGAGGGCTGTTTCAGCTTTCAAATAATACCACGATCCACTGTCTGTAGTTCTATATTTGTTAAGACATTTTTGAATCTTGCAACTCTAAATGTGTCAATATGGATACACTGTATAATTTCTTTACCAACTGTAAGTGTGGTGCTGAGGTGTCACCCATTGCATGGCTGCACTTGGGTCCTAATCTGGGGATCCTGAGTGGATTTGTCATGTGGTGGGTGCGGCAATGCGCTGTATCAGCGTGTGCTCCTAACCTAACCTCTGTATCCATCCATCCATTATCCAACCCGCTATATCCTAACTACAGGGTCACGGGGGGTCTGCTGGAGCCAATCCCAGCCAACACAGGGTGCAAGGCAGGAAACAAACCCCAGGCAGGGCACCAGCCCACTGCAGGACCTCTGTATACCTTCAGACAAATTAAGATCTACCCTTCAAAATGATACAAATACCATCGGAATCAGAAAAACTTTATTAATCCCAAGGGAAATTATTTACGTTACAACTTTACAAGAAACACCAAGAGCAAGTATAAAAAAATAAGCATGTAAGATAAAAACAGAATATAAATATCAAAAGAAAGTACAAGTCCTCCATCCATCCATCCATTGTCCAACCCGCTGAATCCGAACACAGGGTCACGGGGGGTCTGCTGGAGCCAATCCCAGCCAACACAGGGCACAAGGCAGGAACCAATCCCGGGCTGGGTGCCAACCCACCGCACAATAAGTCCTCATTCACTAAGTTCTACAGGTACATGGTGAATGGAATACAATAAGTGCTGTGCATGTTAGTGTCTTACATAGGTCTTCCATAATGGATACTAGGGGGCTTTGCCCCCTCCAACCCTGGGGCGCACTACGTGCCAGCCACTTCACGTCTCTGCCTCTCGCGTTGTGAAGAGGGGGAATGAATGCACGCTAAGGAGATGCAATCGCTCCTCCGAAACCCCCTGTTAAACGGTGATACAATGGGAAGCAAATACATTTTTTTTACCTCCTCTTTGCTCGATCTGCTGGCTTACTGCTGCTGCCGCCGTGCTGTGTGATCTGCATTCCGCACAGCGCTTCCAACATTTAAAAGCCTGTCCAGCAGCAGTCATTTTGTCTCACTTCCTTGTCTAGCGGGACATCCAAGAAAATCACGTCTCGACCCAAGATTTTTTTTAATAGAGAAATGTATGTTATGGAGACCTACCCGAAAACGGCAAAAGCCCAGAAAAAGAGTCCCGTTTTTGTACAACTTTAAAACAGTAAAACAAGACGCCCTACTTGTATATAATTAGTGGCATTTTTGCTGGGTGGTCCCGACACACTCACTGACACTCTTATAGTGTTTGTGGAACGAAGAGTAATATTCAAAGAGCATTTTTGGCTAAAGCGCTTCAGAGCTTTGCAATCTCCTCAGCTGTAACATATGTGTCCAACTTAACTAATTCTCCTGGTGTAAAAATTCTGAAATAGACAAGACTGACCTTTACTTGGAGGGGTAGAACATGAATACTGAGTGAAGGATGATGACAAAAATGACGCAGAGTTACAGGTTAAAAGGTCTTGTTCTGTTCATCAAAGTCACGTTAAGACAAATCAAATTAAATCTCAGTAGTGTTATAACAATGACGTTAAACTTTCCATAGGACACTTTTTCCTAGGCTCTGTGTAACTTTTTTGGAAGTTTAAACCCGTTTCTGGGAGCTGTCCAGCATTTCAGCATGTTTAACCCTCCAAACCAAATGTGTATGTACTCAAATTCGCTCTTATTGAGACACAAAGAATTTATCGTCATCACAGAGTGGTTTATTTTCGTGAAAATGCCAAATTTTGCGTAAATGCGGCACACTGAGATAGAGCCAGCCGCGCGTGTGTGCGTGCGCCTGCGCTCTTAACTACCACGTGTCAGAGGCGCCTTTCTTGAGTTAGTGCCGCTCTTTGACTTTTTGATGTAGAGCTGTCGAAAACAACAGAGGAGACGGAAAGGGCATCGTGTATGGAGCCTCTTGAAGTCGCCTCTCTGAAGTGCGGCAGTCACGAACACTGGTAAAGAGCCCACGCTGACATTCAGCTCTTTGCGGCTACTTAGTAAAATATAAATAGCCACGTTTCAAAGTGGCCGCTTGGGGCTGAAATGCGTTTGGTGACAGAATTGTGTAATGCCGTCGTCTTTACTGTTTATTGTTAAGTTGGAGGAAAAGCCGGCATTTTAAATACTCTGCTAAAGAGTGTTGAGGCCGCCCTTTAAAGTGCAACAAGTCGCGAGGTTAACTGCACTCTCATAGGCCGGAGCCGCACACCCGGCTGACCTGACTGACTGGTTGGCTCGCTGGATCGTGAGGGGCTTTTCACTACGCGTTTGTTGCGAAATGTAACTAGAAATTAGGAAACTGTTAATTGTAATATTTGAAAGTATGTGAAAATCGTGCGTGATCTCTGATTTTTAAAGAGCTCAGTTTTAAGTCTGCCATTGCTTTGTTCATCCAATACGTGTGCTGCTTATATTTTTGGTTTCGCAGAAGAGTACGCGTGGCTCAAAATCCCTCACACCAGACAGCAGGAGTTGAACCAACACCGGAGAAGAGAGTCGGAGCCAGTCCTAGCATCAGTGGGCACGCCAAGAAAGCGAAGACGCGGTTTACTTACTCAGAATGTGTTACTTGTTTAAAGCGCATTACCTAGCTGAGCTGTGTTGGGCCATCTTTGTTTTTCAGATCACAAAGCACATATATCTGTAAAACGCGCGCCTCGTCGATTAAATTACTCGTATTTTGTTGATTTTCTTTTCCTAAGCGTCAAGGACCGAGGTACAAATCATCACAAATATTTTATTTGATCTTTTCACTGGCTCCCTGTGTCTTTAAGTATAACATTCCATTAATAAAATGTAAAGCTGTAATTTGCATTGCACCGGTCTACATTAGTAATAGGCTCCATCACCTGTCCGCCCACTAAAGCCCACCGATTCTGGCCATCTCGTTGTGCCCCCAACTAACCTGCGCTCTTATGGGTGACAGATGTCTTCAACTCCAGAGCGCCCAGACTTTGGAACGTCCTCCCGAAATTAATGAGATCCGCCGACTCGAATCATTCTTTCAAAAAACTTCAAACTCGTTTCTTCAGGAAGGCAATTAACTCACCCTGACTTCCTGACTCCTCTTTCAGTTTAACCCTACTGTTCAAGTGCTCAGGAAGATTTGCGTTTGTACACTTTATTTGTTCAGGATTTTCTTGTGGTATTCGTATATTAGTATTTCATTCTGCCTTATTGTCTCGTATTAAAATTCACGGCTTTGTTTCCTGATGATTATATCTTTAGTGCAGGGGTCTCCAGCACGCCGCAACCCCTTTCCAAGTAGCTCGCCAAAGGGTTAATGGATCTTACATAAATTTGAAAACTTGATTAGTCAAATTAGGGGTGGGCGATCTTTCCAAAAAATCATATCACGATCCACAATCTGAATCGCATTCTATCTTTTCAATGTGACATACACTTAAGAGAATATCCGGACTCGGACTCATCAAGACCCAAGTAATACTTTATTTTAAATATCAAACAAAGTTGAATTGAATTGTTGCCTCGTTCGCTAGCTAGGCGGAGTTCAGGAACACACCCCGAAGCTGACTCCGTAAGAGTGAACCTAAGTGGCTCCACACCACCAGACACCTGCCTCCCTTGTTGACTCCATGCAGTGCCAGTCATCTGACTTACAAAAAAACACAAAACACATGCAACTGGACATGTGAATACTCTTGTGAAGTGAAACCGTGACATGGAACAAAATGACAAATGAATAATTAATATATGTGTATTTGAAATTGCATTGTTTTGTTTTGACAGCATTCATGTTTTAATTCAATAGTGTGAGATACACTAGAAAATGCATACAGACATACAAAATGCGCTTGCATTTTTGTGATGTTTTAATGCAAACTTTGTGCTGCGGACACCAACATTTTGTAAATGTTCAGGCAAAACAAACTTATTCAGTTTGGGTTGAAATAAGCTGTAAGAATAAACGTTAGAAAATATGAGTAGCTCTCAGCCATTTTCATTTTGTAAAACTAGCTCTCGGGGAGAAAAAGGTTGGAGACCCCTACTTTAGTGAGTGTTTTATGTGGGTATTAATTTGTATCCAATGTTATTTAACTACTGTCATTCCCCTGTTGGGAAAGGCGCTATATAATAAAACGTATTATTACTACTACTTTATCCCACATTTTCATGTGTGTGATTAATTAGTAATTTGTGAGTACACTTTAGTGAAGCTCACAAATATACGATCACTTCTAAACAAAAAAAGTGTTTCTTACAGCGGAGTTCACTTTGGAAAGGCACTATATGGAACCAACGGAGCTGACGTCTCGTGTAGTCCTGAACACTTAAGTTTTCCCGGAGTAAAAAATATAAAAACATCGTGAGTATAACAATTTTAATGAGTGTATTCATCATGGAAAGGCGCCGCAAAAACCGCACGTTTGCTTTGTGATCCTGACACAATACACCCAATGCACCGCGTGTGTATGAAGGGCACGGGTATAGTGCAGCAGCTGTAAGGCGTCTAGCCACCTTAGTTACTATAACAAATAAAGCTGGAAAAGGCTTATAATAATAATAATAGTTACTATTATTATTAAAGCCTTTAGTTTCGTTTTAAAATCTTCAAGTTTATTTATTTATTTATTGCTGACTGGGCTTTTCCACCTTATTGGAAGATCAGTCGGAGTTGCCCCACCATTCGGTCTTTAATGTCGTAGTCGCTCTAAGGACGTGCCAATCCGACAGTGGCCTCCTCTCTAGTTTTCGGATATTTCCTAACCATGAGCACTGCTTGTCTCTTCTACTATTCGACCTTCTTCTCCCAGTCTCGTCTTATATCCTCTCCAGTCATCTGCGCTATTCAGCTGTCCATTCCGCGAAGCTCACTCGAGTAGTAACGCGCATGTGCATTAGCCTGGTATTTTTCACGTTAAATGAAATGTCTGTCTACTGAGTAAAATTCCAGATATAAAAACTGAAGGGATGATAAACACACGTCGGCTCCTCAAGCCTGTGCACAGTTGATTTCTGCCGCTAGATGGGGAAATGGATGTGTTCATTTTGCAGTGCCGATGGCACAATGTGAACGACAGTCACACTCGACTTGAAATTGTGTTAAGAAAATCATATGAACGTGGAACACGCTTGTTTATAAAACGTGAAGTAATGAATAAGATTAATAATAATAATACAATGATCATCCAGCTGGCTATTTATTGATCTATCAAGCAACCCTGCAGACTTTACATCCGCCTTTGGTGATCACCTAAAGAAATAGTGTGATACATTTCATATAGCGCCTTCCCCTCTGCTGTAAGCGCTTATTGTTTTATATTGCACCTTTGGTGGCATATCTTTTCGCAGCCAACATAATAATTCCGCACAAGTTAACGGTTTAATCTGGGCGCCCTCATAGGACACATCCGCGTCAAGCCAGTATATAACTGGTACTGTTAAAGCGCAGTAAGCACAAAATAACTTCCCCAACCCCGCCAATTCCAGTTAATGGGACAGAGCCTGCCCCGACGGCACTGGGCGCCAGTCTGAAAACTGCCCTGTCAGTCAACGGCACAGCAGGGCTCACCCACGCAACTCCAGTTTAGAGTCGACGATGAAGCAGCAGGTCTTTCCGCACCTCGGACTAAAAACCGCACAGGTAGGACAGAACTGCGAACTGCGCACGGCTAACAAACGGGCGTTAGATTTGAACCCAGGACACCGGATCGGATACATAAAAGAACGGCAAGTCCTGGTTTAGGGTGCCATGAATACGGGAAGCCCCCGGGACTCCTAAAGATCTGAATCGCCTAATGGTGTGGCGGGATTAGGCATCACGACATGACTACCAGTAGCCCGAACCGCAGTAGGGAGTCTGATAATTAGAAAAACAGACATAACGGAGGTGCCCGTTGAGTGGTTTGATAGAGGAATGAATCTGCATGCTTTCATTGTTCTTGCCAGGTTTATTTTATAACAGGTCAAGGGGATGTATTTGTAACAAATTTGTAACGTACGCACTTTTAATTCTGCGTTTCCCAGTCTTGTGGGCTGCAAATACCGAAAGAGTGACAGAAGACGGCGAACACCAAAGAAATCCGTAATGAAAACGTTGTAGTAAATTCGATTTATTAGTGCTTGGACAATCCCCTTTATCGAATCGCCTGCCTGAATCACACATCATCGACCGATCGATTTACCGGGGGCTTGGCTTCTGATTGGTCCTCACTACCCCGTTACTACAAATCCCTTACAAAATCACCAACCCTGACCCCTCATTCTAATACAACAATTAATAAATAGATGTTGTCGGTGTCCATGTATGTTAATCAGTTTCTGTGTGTTTAACGAATCTCCCGTTTAGGTATAAAGTAACGTAATTAGTACCGGAGGACCTCTGTAATCTTAATCATATAACGAAATTTTACTGACTTGTCGATTCGCACAGTACTAGATTTACTTAATTTATAGACTTTTTATAGATGATAAAATTCTCCGTTATCTTTAATTAGACCTGAACGCGCAGTTCTGACTGATTCGGACTTACCGAAGGACCCCTGTAATTTTAGTTAAGAATTACTCCATCCCATCTCTTGGCGTGAAGCTAATATTAGTAATTTGTAGAGTTTGTATTTGCATTTTCCCTAAAGACTTCTCACAGTGCCCTGCGCACGCACAATGGTGAATGGAACTGAATTAATACAAACTGGGTGACCGCATTAACTGCGTCGCCCCCTTTTCTCTTGTAGCCCTTGCAGCTGTTACCACGATTTTTTTTTCTTTGTCGCCAATTCATTGTAAAAAGCAACGGTGCCAAGTGGTTCTTCACAGCGATGCCCCTTTTGAAGCCACCCAAAACGGAACACATGTGGGCATTACACGATGCACACTTTTTAAAATAACGGTGGTTTAATGGCACTTTACGGGGTTGTTTGGGTCCTCATATAAATATTACTTGACAAAGAACCGTTTCATTCTGGGAAGGCATATTTACATATGAAGTCGGTTCTTTGTCTTTTGAAAGGTTCTTAGCATATGCACAAACCCGAAATCTGCAATGTGTAGGCTACCAAGCAGGATACAACAAATGAAGAAAACATCAAGTTAGTTATTTTATGCAGCAAGGTCCTCCTAAAATCAGGAACCGATTTGCATTTCAAATATCTGTTATCACCTGTTCATCCATCCATTTTCTTAACCACCGCAGTGTTACGAAATAATTGGCATAATAGCTTCATGGTTATTAATAGAGCCTGTTACGATTCGAAATAGTAGGACTTTTTTGGAACCTTTATATACTGTAGATGGGTATTTTATGAACCAAAAAGTGGTTCTCAATATGACATCGCTCTGCAGAATCACTTTGGCACCATCACTTTTAAGGATGTAGTCACGAATCCCGTCAACGGTCTGGCGATGTGGAAGGAAACGCGACGCAGATGGGACTCGAACCCGCGACAGGGGAGCAGCGTGGCAGCAGTGCGAAGGGCGGTCTGTGGCGAGCCCGCCCGCCCACTACTACCGAGTGGGAATTAACAAACCCGGCGTATCAGATTAAGTCAGTGTGTACTAAGAATGAACGTCTAGACACGCGTGGGCTACTTTGATAAGTGTGAGTCGAGTATAAATGGAATAAAAAGCCAACATCAGCTATCCGTCCATTTTCTAACCCACTTATAGTAACAGAAATTCACTAAATGAAGCACAAACTGGCAGGAATATAAAAGTTCTATCTAAAAATGTTCATAAACCTCCATTCTTTATCAAAGTGGGGGTCACGGAGGTCCGCTCCTATACCTTCGGTCTTCAGGCTGACATGAAGTTATCAGTCCGTGACTTGACAGCACACGCAACGCCCTCACTCCCCGGCAGGCGGCGCAGCGCAGAGACTGAGGACTTGAAACCAGGCATCCGGTCCTGACATCGTCACTTGAAACACCGGTGCTCCAGAAGAAAGAAAGAAAGAGTGACCAGCGCCATTCATCCCGACATAAAAAGGAAACTGAAGTACATGGAAAAAATAATGTGGGAAATACGGCTTCTCCACGCCACCCAGTTGATTTAAATATACAGTATAGGCGCTGAAATATAATACGGCCAGACGGCAGTCAAAATCAGCGGCTCATAACAACACTCAACCAAAAACTTGTTTTTTTATACTATTATCTGGACAGTCGCAGGCTGGAACCTGGGAATTCATTCGATATCACGTTTAAAAAACATTTCAACATTTACAAGACGATGACTAGGAGCTTATCGCGACTGCAGTGGGGGTGTAAGCTAAAGCCGAGTTTGGACGGGACGCCAGTTCGATTTCCCACTCCCACAGCGGCTCCGTCCGATTCGCCACTCAGTGATATAACGCATGCGCACACCAAGAGAACACGCGACCGAGTCCTAGCGCTATAGGGTGCTGAAACACTCGCACCTCTTTGGCATCTCGAGTCAGTACGGAGACTTTCTTTATGGGTTTTACAAAAAGATCACACCGTTCTCTTATCTTTATTAATTCCTTGAGGATTCCATAGACAACACGCGAAAGCCAGTGTCGCGCTGGAGGTGCCGCAGTCATCATTTCGCGTGGCTATTTGAGAAGCGTCGCCCACCAACTCAAAGCAGTACCCCGGTGCTTCCTGGCTATTACCGTTAAGACTTCGGAACTGCAAATGTTAGCCTGGTTTTGAAAAAGTGCATTATTTGATGAGACTGCGCGCCTGTCTGTCCTTTTCTCTCGACTTTAAAATATCAGCACTCATTTAATGTACCTGCATCCCCCCTTAAAAGGTGCGAACAATGAACGGCTAAATAACAAAAATAACAGTACTGTACATTAAAAGGGGACTGTCATGTTGCCGACCGCGTCCTTAAAACTAGTTTTCCGAATTAGAATTGGTTTCCGTGCCGACCGCCTCGCTGTCCCATCCGGCAAACGACGGTGCAGCTTGGAATCCAAATAAGGCGCGGCGGAAGTGTCACTGCTGTCACTTGAGTCCCGCGGCGCTACGCTTGCTCATTTCGTGTTAGGTAAAATAAATTGGAACGCCACGCGATGTACCCATAAACCAAAATACGAGTCCCTCGGGTAAATATCACAGTTTAAAGTAAAGTAACATGTCCGCCTCTAATACAATTTTCTATTACAAACAGCCGCAGTTCTGAAGTGCTGAAGCCAGACCTCCGGGGGTCAGTGAGATAACCGGCACTTAGCCTCCAGTACACTGAGGTTTGGAGAAAGTTCACGGCTGTGGCGATATAATATCTCCGTCGTGCTGTTATCGATCGCCGCAGTGTTCTCTTGTTGATTGTGCTGTGACACCTCTGCAGCACAGCCACTCAGAAGGGAGCCGACATTTTGGGGCGACCCCTCCGTGTTCTCACACGGCTGCTATCTATGTGGATGTTCCTTGCTCTCCCAGTGTTCGAGGTTTTTCTTCCCATATCTTCAAGAGTTTTGCTTGTGTTCTGGAGTTATTTTTAAGACTGTGGGACAGACCCCATCCCCTATCATGCACACTTCCCATCCACCCAGATCAGTAAATAAAATTCAGCAATAAACTTTACAGAGTGTAATAGAAAAGAGAGAACGCAGACAGGGAGAACATTAAAATTCGACACAGAAGGCACTTCAGTCGAGAGTCGAACTGCTGCTGTAACAGAGAGGCTTGATTGTGTTTAATAAAACTAGAATTTGCATTGTATGGCAGGAATAAGACTGCTTGGGTGGACTTTATGAATGGAGTCTTTCTTCAGAGTTTGCTCCTGCCCTGCGTCCGACGTTTGCTAGATTAGGCCCCAGCTTCCCTGCGATCCTGCTCGGCTTTAGCAGCTTCGGTAGATAAATGGATGAATGGATTTCTGTTCAGCGTCCTGCTTGACTCTTTCATCCTAACGATTAACTGTAGAAGTCACATCCACAAAGTGCAGAGTCTGTTTGACAAGTGTTTGAAATGTCGGTGGAAATGCGAGGACCTGAGGGCAGTCACCGTAACGGAATTGTGTGCCGGTGGGACCTCCTTGCACTCTTACAAGTAAAGGTGCCGGAGTGATTCTTCAGAGTGATGCCATAGAGGAACCGTTTTTGGTTTCCAAAAGGACCCACTCACATGAAGGTTCTGGAAGGAACCTTTAAGATCTGAAGGCCCCACAGAGGATAACAGATTTGTGAACCACCAGGGGGTTTCTAATTTTAAAAGCACTCTTACTGCATACAGCAACTCCACTAAGCTCGAGATTTCTTGATCTGTGGTGTCCTGCTAGGTAACCTTCTAGACATTATAGATTTGTTTTGTCCACATATTTTTGGGACTTGTTTTAAGTCCAAAGAATGAAATTTCATATCCAGTGGACCCTTCAGAGAATGTAACGATTCTCTCAATCACCAGTTCGCCGATGAACCACACAACCCAGTTAAGCGCCATTTCAGGTCTGTTATTGTTAGAGTGTGGGCCGTGCGGCTTACCGCCTCTCTTATAAAAGTGACTGCCATCTCACTGATTTGCTTACTCGTTGTTTAATCTTCCATTTCCAGAACTCGAGTACCGAGTGAAAGCAAACCCACCGGCGTTAAACGAACCCTTGCAGTGCTGAAGTAACCTTTAAAACTGGACTCATGGTGGCCCTGTTCCTGTATAGACACTCCAAGTCAGTCATTCAAACTGGTGATCCTGCTGTGCCAGTTTATCGGTGGGCACACAACTCAAACCCATGGCCAGTTTGCCCCACCTGTAAGTCTGTGATGCATGGCAGAAAAATCCACGCAGAAACTGGGAGGACACGCAAACGGGACGCGTATGTGGTGTGGCCGCCCTGCGGCTGGAAGCCATGCTGCTGGCCACCGATTTTTACACGTGACACATCCCTTTGAGATGTGGTTATGGTGCTTAGCCTCATTACTGGAGACCGGGTTGTGATGGATTGATAGTAAGGCCAATGAAACCGTGAAAAAGAGCATTTATGGGATATATGAGGCCGGAGTTCCCCTTGTGTTTAACAATAAGAGGTTCTTCAGAGCAATGACATAGAGGAACCATTTTTGGTCCCATCCATATGAAGATTCCAGAAGGACCCTGTCCTCCACCCTGAACAGATCTCTGTGAAATATCAGTGGCCCTTGATTTTAAAAGGACTCGTGCTGCATACAATAATGCAGACTAAGTCCAGGTTTTTCCTCATCTGTTAGTGTCCTGCTATAGGTAGCCCACCAAACATTAAACAGTTTGGGTTTTAGGAAGTTTTTCAAAGGACAAAGAGCCAACTACATATGCAAAGAATTGGTCCCAGAACGAGATGGTGTTTGGTCAAGCAATGGTTCGACATCACAACCCAGTAAAGAACCATACTGTGCCGTTAAAGAACCAGTATTTGTGAGAGCGGTTTGTTCGGTGGATTGGCGATGCTAAACTGGTCCCTTATAAGTGTGTGAGTGTGTGTGTGTGTTCACCCTGAGATTTGCTTGTTCTTTCCTTGTATGCGATTCTTGCTGGGTTAGGCTGCATCTTCCCGGCAATCCTGCTCTGGAAAAGAGGATTTTGAAAATGAGTGGATATGGTGGCAGAATGTGACCTTCATTTGTGACCCGCAAACTCCTACTGTAATGTACTTTAAATCAGCCTGCCAACGAAATGAACTTTAGCCTCACTGTAAAATCATTAACTTTGAGCTTTGCAAAGTTATGTGTGCCATTTTTTTTTATCATTTTATTTTGGGCAGTCCGCCCGACTTTGCTCTCATTTCGGTGGGCTTTCCTGCACAACTCAATAGGCGGAGTGGTGGCTCTGAGGCTGGGATCTACACTGGCACTCGGACGGTTGCCGGTTCGAATCCCGTAAATGCCAAAAGGGACTCTGCTGTGTTGGGCCCTTAACCTGCAATTGCTGAGCACTTTTGAGTTGTGAGAAAAGCGCTATATAAATGCAAAGAATTTAACATTTTTAAACTCCTTCCAGAGGAGGACAATTAAAGTTAGTTGACCCCTCCATGCGTGGGCCCTGCGGTGGACTCATGCCTGTCCAGGGTTGTTCCCTGCTGTTTGGCCTCTTTGGTTTAAGCGGGGTGGAGAGAACGTCATGATATTCTGCCTTTAGAAGCAGTTTCTGTGTTATTCTGAATGTAGTTTGAGCCATGCGCCATGTTAAGCCGTGTTTTAGGGGCTTTTGTCCTCAAACCGTGAGGTCGAGAGTTCTAATCCTGATACTGACGCGGTGTGACCGGAGCAAGTCACTTCACAAGCCTGCAGGCACAAGTGTCCTGACTGGAGAAAAAGAAAAGACGTGTAGCCAGTTGTATCCCAAATACTGTACGCCGCCTTTATCACCAAAGCATAGCAGTAATAAGACATTAACGAGGGCATATTGGTTTGAAATGAAGAACAGGGCGCCGTTGGTATTTATCAGAAGCACCGGCGCCTTCGGCCCGTTACAGGCTCAGAGGCTCCGACTTCAAAAATGAACTCTGAGCGCCGATTCCGCAGTCACCCGATACTAACTATACAATTTAGTCTTTCTACATTTTAAAAGTAATCCGTTTAAATATCAACCGTAGTTTCAGTTTTATGAAGTAACTGTGTCCAGACACACACGTTCGCCCTTAATCCCGTTCGCCGTGCCTTTTTCACCGTGGACTTCCGATACTGGATTGAACTGCCGCTTAAATGATGAAACATTTAGCTCAATTGAAAAATATCACTAACGTTTCCGAAGCTGGCAAATGAAATCTCATTATGTGAAGAGCTTTGCTCCACCAAGCAGACTCCCCATAAACGAAATATCCCAGAACCTGGAGGGTCACAGTCTCGCAGACTCCGTTTCTAAGCCGTCCGTTTACCGTTTAACGAAAGTGCATTCGTTCTGTTTTGGTAGGACGCCACCATTTTCTTTTTTTGGTGATCTCCTAAATGCCGAAATTCTGATTTTAAAGCCGACAAGTGTACAAACACACCAAGGCCAATTTATTTTTATGAGTAGATAAAAGAAGTCTCCCTGATAGCCGGTGCGTGAATGACGTTTATTTAGAGCAAGAGACGCGGTTCTTGCGCAAAGCACGATTTCGTAAGTGGGCTCGTTTACCTGCCATTCAAATACAAATGAGGGTTTAAATTAATTTCTAATGTATTTTACTTGTAATAAAAAAATAACATGTTAACGGTTTGTTCTTTTTCGTGATTTGTTTTATTCCGGAATGACCTGCATTGGGAGAAATGCGCAGTGGTAAGTGTTGCTGCTCTGCAGTAAGAAGATTGTGGAGAGCGCTTTGCGTAGTGAGAAAAGCGCTGTATACATTTAAAGAATTATTATTATTATAAATGTGTGAAGACATAACGTAATTCCACTGCCGCTTCTCTCGGCTTTAAAATGGGATGACGCACTGCGAATGTCATCGGGCAGTACGGGAGCCTAGGGAGCAGGTCACGGCAGCACACACTGCGGCCACCCGCTGAGAAAATCAGTGATCAGTCTTTTACTAAAATGATTCATCTCAGACCTTGTTACAATAGACGCCTTATTTTTCGTCAATATGCTCACCTGCGGGTTAGTTTAACTACAGCGGCATGTGTTCGTTCGGCCGGCAGATGTCGCTGCATCCTCGCACTCTGTCCACGGTCCTGAAACAGCGGCTCGCGAAAACCAAACTAACGCGTTAGCTCAGGAAGTTTGCTCGCAAATTACTGGAAGCAGCACGCAGCTAATAAATAACATGCTGCTTCTGTTCTCTCTGTGTGAAAGTCTATTCTTGTTCGGGAATTGTTTGACGTAATTTCAGATTTCGTTTAACAGCATTCGCAGTGTACATTAACTTAGGCGCAAT
This sequence comes from Polypterus bichir lapradei, assembly GCA_026402145.1. Taxonomy (NCBI): domain Eukaryota; kingdom Metazoa; phylum Chordata; class Cladistia; order Polypteriformes; family Polypteridae; genus Polypterus; species Polypterus bichir. The sequence continues at coordinate 3,645,758 of JANRMT010062813.1, forward strand.
GTGTTCTTTGACTTAATTCATTTTTATAGAAAAAATGTAATTAGATGTATTCTTGTTTTTTCGCCAGGAAAAAAGAAAGCACGCCGTCACAGTGAAAACTACGGAATACTTCTTTTCAGATTTCTGTATTGGTGAATATATAACGGCAGGTACTTATCTTTACATCCCTGTTTACAGTGCAGTGTTGTAAGAGCAAACAGTCAGCGTTCGTAATATAACATGCTTTCAAAATGTTTTTTTTTCCTGATACGTTGTAATAAACTAAAGCCCGGCGACCAGGGTGTAAGATCTCATCAAGATAGCCCCCTTTAAACTATTATTCCCTTTACGTTTACAGATGAAGAACACATTTGTCTCGATGTCTTATATCCAACTCTAACGGGTTTACAATGCCAGAGTATAACAAGCTGTCACACTACGGGCATACACGGTGCTAAATAAGTGCACAGTTGTTCTGCCAGTCATATTATGTACAGCAGTCTCACCTACTTAGATCCGCTCTCAATAGTCACCACTCAAGTGAGTTATTTATCTTAAGTCCTCCACGATCTAAACGGAACGGATCGGAAAATCTGCACACGAGAGGTCGTTTAAAAATCGCTGCATGGTTTAGATAATCAGCGAGACTTAATTTTATGTAGTGTTTTTTCACATTTAATGCCATCAACATGCTCTTTGGTCCTTCGTCCATTATGTTCTAAAGCTGCTTACCCCGTTACGGTGTCGCAGGGAGTATCAGATGGCAAAACTGGAATCATCCCTGAGCAGGATGCCAGTCCATCGCAAGGTTCACTTTGGTCCTATTGGTTCTCATGCATTTGCAATAAGAGGCGTGAACGGAGCCTCTCTCTCTCTCTCGCTCTCTCGCTCTCATTCACTGCCCCTCCCTTTTTATTTCATTCTGCCGCGTATCTCGTCCCTCTTGCACTTTCTTTATTATGTGTGTGTGTATTCATCACAAGCTCCTTCCATTCTTCCGGTCATTTATTGTGATCCCGCTTTCCTCTTTTCTTTTCTTTTCTTTTCTACCACCTCTTCTTTTAAGTCTGTCACTGCTAAAATCACCCCCTTCTCATATCATCCTTTGCACACTTTTCACTTCTTCGCACGGTCCTTTCACAAGCCGGCTTTCCGTTTGCCTTTTTTTCTCTTTGCCACTCTCGGTCCACGGACTCTCATCACTCCGACCACTCCGCTCTCCCATTCGTTTCGTCTTTCCTTTCTTCTGCTCCCCCCGCCCGCCTTTCTCTCCTATTTAGTTTGAAGCGCAGACTTTGTTTCCACGTGGTTTCTGACGACTGCTGCTGAAAACTGAACGTATCTCGAGAGCTATAAAAGAGCTAACAGCTTGAAGGCACCGGGGCTGGACCACTGCTTTGCTGGAAAATGAACTGGATTGCTCAATTTCAGATTTCCACGTGAGAAAGACTGAATTAAAGGCTGTCGACTGAGCCCGAGAAACGTCGTTTAGTTGAAACGAATTGACAGCTTTTTTTTTTTTTTTTTTTTGAAGGCTTATGAACTTTAAACATCTGCTGGGGCTGAAACTGACGCGGATTCCAGAAAGAAGAACAAGAAGAAGACCTTTTTGTGGGATTTACCATCTGCCCTCAATCGGCTGTCATTTTAGTGCTTGCGTGTAAATGAAGGGGCGACTTTAAACTTGAGGAGAATCGCCCGGCAGGCACTCGGATCTTAGCTGCCCCTCGTTTCAGGTAAGTGGGATTTTATTAGCATGTTGTCGCGGGCGACACGCCTGTGTGCGTGATTTTAGTTTGCGCGTGAAGTTTTGTCGCTCTTCAGTCAGTATGTCAGCGGCACTGAGTGGGCACGCCTAACTCTTCTCTACGTTGCTTTTAGAACCCGAGGATAGAATTAATCATCGATTCATTCATGTCGGAGAGCAAAGAAAGGGCAAAGGAAGAACAGAATAAACATGAGGGCAGTGAAGTCCGGCGGCTGGCACAATAACATTTAAAAAAAAAAAAAAGAACGGAAGAAAGAAAGAAAGAAAGAAACACCCCCCCCCACCCCCCCACCTCGAGCTGAGGCTGAGTAGAAAATTTCATGTTCAACTTAGAGACGCAGCCGCTGGAGAAGGGGCCATTGTCTGCAATGGAGTGCCTAACGTGTAACTGTAACGGGACTGCGAACCAGACCGAGGACAAGGGGGCCACTTACACCATTCAAGTCACCGTGTCGCTCACCGTCTTAGTCAGCATTCTCATCCTGTTGACCGTCTTTGGCAACGTGCTGGTCGTGATTGCAGTGTTCACCAGCAGGTCCCTGAAAGCCCCCCAGAATTTATTCTTAGTTTCTTTAGCGTCTGCAGACATTCTGGTGGCCACCTTGGTCATGCCATTTTCCTTGGCCAATGAGCTAATGGGCTACTGGTATTTTGGCAAAGTGTGGTGTGAGATCTATCTTGCCTTGGATGTCTTGTTTTGCACTTCTTCAATTGTTCACCTTTGTGCCATCAGCCTTGACAGGTACTGGTCCATCACCCAGGCTATTGAGTACAACCTGAAGAGGACACCTAGAAGAATTAAATGCATTATATTCATCGTATGGGTGATTTCGGCCGTCATTTCATTCCCACCCTTAATTTCGATAGAGAAGGAAAGTGGGGTGCGAGAGGACCCACGGTGCAAAATCAACGACGAGAAGTGGTACATCATTTCCTCCTCTATAGGCTCCTTCTTTGCCCCATGCATCATCATGATTCTTGTTTACATTCGCATCTACCAGATTGCCAAGAAGCGAACAAGAGTACCCCCGAGTAAGAGAAACAACGAGGAGGCGGACAAAAAGCAGAACGGCTTTGCCGACAAGGACTGTCCCGAGAAGCTCAACGGGGGCAACGTCAACGGCGAGGCCGACCCGGGAGAAGACGGCGAGATGAATGGAATCGACATGGAGGAGTCGTCCTCCTCCGACCACAACGTCAACAACCCGTGCTCCATTAAGGCGAAGGGCAGCAAGGCCAGAGGCAAAGGGAAGACCAAACTGAGCCAAATCAAACCTGGGGACAGCCTGCCCAAAAAGGAGCTGGAGCGCAGCGTGAAGGGCTCGCGATGGAAAGGGCGCCAAAACCGCGAGAAGAGGTTCACCTTTGTCCTGGCGGTCGTCATCGGCGTCTTTGTCATCTGCTGGTTCCCTTTTTTTTTCACCTACAGCCTGACTGCCATTTGTGGCTCCTGCTGCGTCCCGGAGACTTTGTTCAAATTCTTCTTCTGGTTCGGATACTGCAACAGTTCCCTGAACCCAGTTATTTACACCATCTTCAATCATGACTTTCGGAGGTCTTTTAAAAAGATCCTGTGTCGGGGTGACAAAAAACGAATGGTTTAAAGCCAGTGTCTGGCAGGATGTCTAATGTACAGTTCCACGTCCACTGCTCCGGTGTTTGCTGCTGCGATCGTAACGACGTCCGAGAGCCGCAGGAGGGACTTTTAGATGCGAGAGGAGAAGCTGCTGCCATTCTTCTGTTTGTGTACAGTTGTGAAATGAAAGAGAGCTTTTATTACATATCTGTAAAAATGACCCGAGAAAACTACAACTGAGACCAAACTACTGTTCACGTTGACGTCGAGTGAGAAAGACTTGTGAATAATGCACAATGAGAACTTTTTCACAAATGATTCCGTCAGGCTATTATGATTATTGTAGTATTATTATTATATGCAATATTTTTGTAAAGTTGATTGAACTTGTACATTTCTGAAAACATTATCAGCTCATCATTAAATATTACCTGTATTGCAGAAAGTGGCTGCCGAAGCCAAAAACCAAAATACAGCACAAGAGCACTGGAGAAGGAGGCCGAATAAATGCAAATGAACGTTTGGAGCTAAGCGCTTATTTATTTTGATGTATTTCTTTATTTATTTTCATTTTCCAGCTGGAGTGATGAAGCCAACAGCCTCATCACACCTAAGTGGTCTGTCGATATCTGTAATGTTATTACTGGGGGCTTGGATTGGTTTTAACAGATTTACCACGGGCGCACTGTATGGCGTCCTTTGACAGCACGTCGTCTTTATTTATTTATTTATTTATTTATTTCTTGATTTTTTTTGCCTCGCATTGATTTTCTGTCAGGTCCAATCATTGGTGTTTCATTGTAAAGAAAGCAAAGTTTGTTGTACGCCATGTCCTGCCACTGAGGCCTCGGACTGGACTGTGCTTTCAGCAGCAGGGGCTTCTCTCTTATCTTCTGTTGTCTCTCCGGTGGGCCTTTCATTCTGCCTCAGTGTTCTGGTGAGCTTTATTGAATTGGACGGGTCCGGGCATAGACTGGCAGAAAGTGGGCCCCCCCCCCCCCGCCCCCCAACCCTGCAATACTGAAGCCCAAACACAAAAATAAAGTGCAGTCCGAGAGTCAAAAAAAGGGAGAGAGCAACTGGCTGGGGCCATTCGGCAGGCTGACGATCTGAAATGATTGAATTATCAATAGATATTATGTGGAGCAGGAAGGCCATTTCTGATAACAATCACCATTAGGAAAGTCAATTATATTGTAAATCCACTTTTTTTTTTTCTCTTCATATGTTCTGGTTGAAATGCCGAATTCTGAAAGCAGAATGGAGAAATTAGATTAGGCCTTGATTCCCAAAGCAGAAGAGCAGTAAAGTGTATAAAGGAGCAATTAGGGGGGGGCCGCATCCGTCCGATAGTGAAGACATTTATAGTGTGGCGCGCAGAGTGAGGTCCGAAGTGTGTGGGATGGGCGAGGAGGAGCTGCCACAAGCACACTTGAGGACGGTCAGTGGCAGTGCAGTGTGAATGGGCCTCTTCTTATACTTTCACAGTAAGACGTGATGCTCCTGATTGTCACGTTGGCCTCTTTTGGTGCCTGGGCAGCACTGTATGTGTGTTAGAATATAAAGGGTGGTCTTTCAGTTCGTAATGCCTTTCATGGTATGTATATTACGACACAGACTGTTAAGTATCATTCATGGCACCTCAAATGCAGAGCATAATGTCCAGTGTTCAGCAGCTCCTTTTTGTATGTGGCACCGTTAAAGTCTCACTTAAAGCGCTGCAGTTCACCGGTCATTTAGCTGTTCAGGCAAACAGGATTGTGCAATGCGGTGCCTTTCACTCTGCTTGAACTCACTTGGTAGCGTGGCACAGGGGGTAAAGACTGCGGACGTCACTGTGTGACCACCAAGCGAGTCACTTCACCTGTCTGTGTGCCAGTTGGAGAAACGAGAGAAGGGAAATGGAGGCGATAAGAGACGATAAAAATGAGGCTGAGTTGTGCTGGACTTAAATGAATGTACTGTCAGTGTGTCGTGAAAGGCGCTATATGCAACAAAGCTCAGTTTCCATGCCTTGTATGCAGTGCCTTTCATTTACACGCTTTGAGGATATTTAAAGACGCTGTAACCCGATCACTGGTGATTCTCCCTGTCAAGCAAAGTCAATTTTCAAATGTAGCGCCTTTCACTCCAACATTAGCGTGTGTGAGAATTTAGCACAGGTGAGCTTGCTTGGCAAGTCGCTACGTTTTATTTATAGCATGTAACATGTAACAATGGTGTTCTTTGTGCAAGCAAATTCACTTTTACTGTACATGTGGTGTGCTTAAATGAGCAGTCTGTCCAAGCATCATGAAAGGCACTATATACAAAAAACAATCAGTTTATACACACAGCAAAGCCCCTGCCTTCGGACAGTTTGGTCTTGTGTGCAGTGCCCCTCATGGTCCTTGGATTACCTTCCACTGTTTCAGGGTCACAAATGGCACCGCAGCCTGACCACTGGTGACTGTGCTTAGCAAGTAAACTGAATTCTGAAGTGGCGTGTGTGTCACCCTCTGCTTTCAGGGTGCTTGGGCTCATTTAACGCAGCGCTTGTTGTGGCAGGTAAGACAAAGTGTTTACATTGAGTGCCTTACATTAACGTGCTTTACGTCTGGTACAGTAAATAGCACTGCAGGGAAAAACTGCACAACAAAATCACCAAAATATATATTATATATCATGAGGATTCAATCAACTTACGATATTAAAGTATCATGCAAGGCGCTATAATTAGTATACATGGCAAAATCATTGGCATTTATTAGCTATTTCTGTTTTATGGTACTTCAGTTCACTTACACTGTGAAAGTTTCTTTGAAGCCGTTATAGTTCACGTAGTTACGTAGCGCTGCTTTTGCAGTTTGGAATACAGCACCTCACTCTCGACTCTAACGGCGCATTTGAACATTTAGCACAGGTAAAGTTTTGGCAAGCCACTAAAGTTTTATACTGTATGTAGTGTTACATTTTTATGTATATTGTTATAATATCACGAACAATAGCACCATGTGCAGAAATTCACTTTGCATACACCAGTGTTTCACAGTTCATCTTTTGTGTGTTCTATGGTAGCTAATTTACGTGGCACTGCTTCATTTATCATGAAAGACACAGAGCTTAGCATAAAAACAGAGATTATGAGCTGCATGCAAAGGGAATTTTTGTGTGGTGTGCGTCTCTGGGGCCCTAAATGAACTTACACATTGAAGTAGCATGAAAGGGTCTACTGTATACGTTAAAAAAAAAAAAGAGAGAAAAAACAAACAAGCAAACAAACAATAGTACAGTTAACACACACAGACAAATATACAGTGCTTTCAATTACATGTCTAACAGAGAGATAGACAGAGGATTAAAGGCGCTATATAACAGATAGAGAATTAAAGGTGCTATATAACAGAGAGATAGATACAGGATTAAAGGTGCTGTATAACAGATAGAGAATTAAAGGCGTTATATAATAGAGAATTAAAGGCACTATATAACAGACAGAGAATTAAAGGCGCTATATAACAGAGAGATAGAGAATTAAAGGTGCTATATAACAGAGATAGAGAATGGAAGGCACTATAACAGATAGATAGAGAATTAAAGGTGCTATATAACAGATAGAGAATTAAAGGCGCTATATAACAGAAAGATAGAGAATTAAAGGCACTATATAACAGATAGATACAGGATTAAAGGTGCTGTATAACAGATAGAGAATTAAAGGCGCTATATAATAGAGAATTAAAGGCGCTATATAACAGACAGAGAATTAAAGGCGCTATATAACAGAGAGATAGAGAATTAAAGGCACTATATAACAGAGAGATAGAGAATGGAAGGCACTATAACAGATAGAGGATTAAAGGTGCTGTATAACAGATAGAGAATTAAAGACACTATATAACAGATAGATAGAGAATTAAAGGCGCTATATAACAGATAGATAGAGAATTAAAGGTGCTATATAACAGAAAGATAGAGAATTAAAGGCGCTATATAACAGATATATAATTAAAGGCGCTATATAACAGAAAGATAGAGAATTAAAGGTGCTATATAACAGAAATATAATTAAAGGTGCTATATAACAGAGAGATAGAGAATTAAAGGCGCTATATAACAGGTATATAATTAAAGGCGCTATATAACAGAGAGATAGAGAATTAAAGGCGCTATATAACAGATAGAGAATTAAAGGTGCTATATAACAGAGAGATAGATACAGGATTAAAGGTGCTGTATAACAGATAGAGAATTAAAGGCGTTATATAATAGAGATAGAGAATTAAAGGCGCTATATAACAGATAGAGAATTAAAGGCGCTATATAACAGAGACATAGATAATTAAAGGTGCTATATAACAGATAGATAGATAAGACACTATATTATAGATAGATAAGGCATTCTATTATAGATAGACAGATAGATAGTAAGGCACTATATAATAGATAGAGAGTTAAATGCTTATAAAGTAAGTAAACTGCCTACACAAATTCAGTTTGCATGCATAGCAGGACCCCGAGTGTTTTGGATATAGTGCCTTTCGTGATACTTACTTTAAGTGTTAATTTATCTTTAAAGGCACTATTTACAAAACGTCAGTTTACATTCATTGAAAATCCCTAGTGTTTTAGATCTAGTGCCTTTAGTAATACTCATTTTAACACTATAACCGTCAGTATGTGTTTAAAGGCAGTATTTACACCAAGTCCGTTTGCTTGCTGGCACCTCCTCAGTGTTTCACATATAGTGCCTTTCGTGCTGCTTACCTTTAAGGTGCTATGTGCACAGTTTCAGTCTGCCTGCCTAACCAGAGCCCTCGTGTCCCCAAGCCCCTTTCTGACTAGCGTGCCTTTCGTGTTATTCGACTTGCATTGTTAAAGTGTTATGTCAGGCTCAGTGATTAAATGAACAAAGAGGATTCTGCTATGCAGGCACACTCATTTTTATATAGTGCCTTTCATCGTAGTAAAATGACCTGATACCTTTAAAGTGTCATGAGAGGCACTCTATATAAAAACTCTGTTTGTATTCACTGTATTGTTGGTGTTTTAGAGGTCATTTTTGAATTTATTGCCTTTTCATGGTACTTATTGTAGCAGTTTAAGTTCATACAGTATATCATGAAAGACAGTGTAATTAACGCAAAGAAAACTGAGCATTTTGCTTCCCAGGCAAATCTAAATTTTTTATTCAGTGCTTTTCATGATGGCACCCTCCCCGGGACTTGTTCCTGCCTTGCGCCCTGTGTTGGCTGGGATTGGCTGCAGCAGACCCCTGTGACCCTGTGTTAGGATATAGAGGGTTGGATACTGACTGACTGACTGACTGACTGGCTTTATAAAATAAACATATGCAATTAAAGCCCCATTAAAGGCAGTATATGTCAAAATTCAATTTTATATACACAAAAAAAATCAAACGAATGCAAACCCTTTTAAAAATCGCATTAAAGGCAAAGCATATAAACCATTGAGTTAGCTGTACGTGTTTAGATGTCGTGCCTTTCACGGCCCTGTTTGCACTCCCTAGCTTATGAGCGCTGGCAGTCTTCTGCTTTCTTCCCAAAGATGCATACGTCAGTGAGGGTTAAGCGAGTTTCCTAAGGTCACAGCCGGACCAGGGTGACCTCAGGGGCCTTCAGCCAGGCAGCCTCACCAGCAGGCCATGCCATCTTATGACCTTTGAAGTCACAGGCTGGGGGAGATGAGCTCCAAGTGTCCGGTCTTGTTGGTTAGAAAGACTCGACCATCCTAAAGCTCAGGGTGTGTGGAAGGGCCGGGCACTCACATATTTCACAAATCAAAGCCAGTTCCTTTTTTAAGTCTTTTTCTTCAGTTGGAAATCTCCTCGGCTTTTTCTCCATTAATTGTCCTTGAAGTTTAATTTTGTTAATGTGCTTCCTGCAAGGATAATAAATGCATTTAGCCTGACTGGACCGATAATAATTAAATATGCTGGTACCTGATAGCATTGGCAGAGGGACCTGTGGTCATCTGCTCGGCGTGCTGAATGAGCCAAGTATGAGATGTCCTTGCTAAGACACGTTGCCCCCCAATAAAGAGGAAGCACGACGAGTCTCAGATAAGCAATGCACCCCCCTTGTGTGTGCTATTCTGTGGTCTATGATCACGGACCACCTGAAGTCACATCAGCAGCCCCCCACCGTACTTCACCTTGTGCTCCAATTCAAATGAGCAGCGGCCTCTCGGCCTTATCAATCATGTTTTCTGGACCCGGCAATTTATTTTAAAGCCAGTTCTGCCGGTGAGGCAAAACAGACGTGCCACTTGTTTTCTGTAATTGAATTTAAAATCAGGTTGTTTTAATATTTTTCAGGTTGTGTGTTATTTATTTCTTTTGTAACTACAGTCAGCCTGCGTGCCTTATCTGCGGTGCTTATAGCCACATTGAGCTCAATCTCCTGAGTTTTACTTCATATAGCGCCTGTCACAGTTTGTCATTTCTTGAAAACTTTTGAGGGTTTGCTTGTATAAAAACCCACGTTTGAATATCTTGACCAATCCCCTGCGTTCATGTATGCATTTAGCTGCTGTTTTTATCCAAAGTCATTCTTCAATCCGTGTGATGCTATTGTTGCTGTATTTGTGTAACTGGAGCCCTGAGAGATGAAATCACTGACTTAGGGTCTCACAATTGGGGGGTCTGAACCAGCAGCACAGCTCCTTAGTCACTTGGTCCGAATAAACGAATGTTCTTTTGCAGATGTACTGCATACAAGTCATTTCGTGCTGGAGGTCCATGTCCTTGTGGTATGCATGGCTGCTCTGGTGGGACAGTAAATAGCACTTGTGCCGGCTCAGCATTGCCACGTGGATGGGTGAAAATGAAGACCTTGAAAATCGCAGGCTCTAATCGAGCTCTGATTGGTTTGTGCTCATTACGTAGCCCTTCCCTGATTGGATTTTCCTCATCACGACATCTCATTCTGTAATTGGCCACCATATTCCAGCATATCAAACACAGAAGAGTTGCTGTCCATGGCAAGTCATTCTGTGCTGGAGGTCCATGTCCTTGTGATATGCATGGCTGCTCTGGTGGCACAGAAAGTAGCACTTGTGCTTCACAGCTCCTGAGTGCCGAGTTCAAGACCTGACCCAGGTTTGAGTTTGAGTGCTAAATGACCATTGGTTTAACACTCAGTGAGTAGCTGTGTCCTGCAATGGTCTGCCAACCCATCCATGGTTGGTTAAATTAAAACTAAAGGTGCCAAAGTGGCTCTTCAGAGCGACGCCTCAAACTTTTTCTTCTTGTCGTGTTGTCCTTGACCCCCCATTCCTTGTTGAATGCCCAGATGTCAGTGGAAAGGGGGGGTGGGCTGTCCCTTCGAAGTTCTTGGCCGATCATCAGGGGGTGGACACCACTTAGAGAATCGAGGATGGTCATTTGACGGGTAATTGAGGACGATCGTTGGAGTAATGACGATTGCTTAATCAACTTGCGGCGACCCACCACAACTCACTTCGCAAACCGTTCTGGACCCAGGAGGATTAAATATAATAGTAACTCACGACCTAATGGTGTCAACCTGGGAGAACCATATTTGGCAAGGGGGGGTTGTCCAATCAGCATGCTAACCAACTACTCTCTGGCGCCGTGATTAGTAAGTAGAATTTCCAACAGCACTGTCTACCATTAGGGGACACATTAATTAATTGATATACTTGATAATCCAGTTAATTACAATAACAATGGGGTTATTAATTTTTTTAATAAGGAAAAAATCTGACTGTATGACTGCTTTGGTGTGACAGTAAATAGCAGTGCCGTGTTCAGATCCTGACCCAGGGGCTGCTGGTCTAATACTCTGTGAGTGTCAGTGTCCTGTGATGGTCTGGTGCCCCATCCATGGTTGGATCTTCAGGGTGATGCCTTAGCCCAGGGGTGTCAAACTCCGGGCCTGGAGGGCCGCGGTGGCTGCAGGTTTTCATTCTAACCCTTCTCCTAATCAGTGACCAGTTTTCACTACTAATTAACTTCTTTTCCCTTCACTTTAATAGCCCTGTTTTTAAGGATTCAGTCCTCTGAATTGATTCTTTTTTCATTAAATGGCAGCCAAACAGAAATGAGACGTGAAACGAGCTGACAGACGAGCAGCTAAACTGGGATTTCAAACTCCAACCGATCTCTTAATGAGAAGCCGATTCTTGCTGTTAATTAATTCCATGGCCTGTCGCTGCTCTCATTCTGTCACAGCAGACATTTCCAAAACTGTTGATTTTTCTGTTTTTCTAAGAACGACGTCAAAATATTTTGGTGACCTGAGATATCAACCTTACTGAGACCTTCACTTTTCTTTATTTTCAGATATCGTGTGACGGGCACAGGTGAGCTGGTCATGTGGCGGCTCGTTTTGTGTCTCATTATTATTTGGCTGCTAATTAAGGAAAAAGAAACAACTAAGGGGTGTCAAGTTAATTACAACTAAAGCAAAAGAAATTAATTAGCAGTCGCTAAAGAAGAAGATGGTTAGAATGAAAACCTGCAGCCACTGCAGCCCTCCAGGACCGGAGTTCGACACCCGTGGCTTAGGTCAACCATATTTGGTTTCCAAAATAACCATCCACAGGAAGGTTCCAGAAAGACCCCATTATTTATTTAGATCTGTAACAGAGCCTATAAAAGGCCATGAGCAGATGACAGCAGATTTGTGACATTTCAATGGGTTCCTGATTTGAACAGGACCCTCGCTGCAGTCACACAGGCTAAGTTCTTTTACTATCCTGTTATTTCACCATTAAAGAGTTTTGTTTTGTTCGTATACTAGGAAGTGTTTCAAAGCCCAAAGAATAAGATCCACACCCCAAGGACCCTTCACAGAATGAAACGGTTCTTTTTCAAGCAATATTTCAATGAGGAACCACACAACCCAGTAGAGTGCCATTTTAGGACCATTTGTCTTAAGAGTGAAGTTCAAATAGACTGCAGCTCCCCGTAGTAGTAGTAGTAGAAAATGGAACGATGATTGGACGTCTTTTTTTATTTTTGGCCACTGAATATACTCTACATATGACTGAAAGCAGCTCCGCCGGGATGTGACATGGAATGGTGAATGGAAACAGGTTGTGTCTTGTAGAGAAATGTCAAAAGTCTGCACCCTAGTTAACCTTTTAGACAAAAGAAGCATAAATAAGAAGAGACCGCTTCAGACGGGGCATCAAGCCGGCACTAGACGGTCGTACTCAGGGGGCACTCGGAGCTCGACCTTTTTTTTTTTTTTTTTTTTTTTTTTTGCGAAGACTAAGGCCACGTCCACAACTAATTTTTTTTCCCTTTTAAAAATGAAGACATTAGTCTCCAGTGTTTCATCTGTGCTGCCCTGGTGTTTTTAATCCCCGAAAACGGAGACTCTTGAAAACGTTCTTAAGAACCATATACGTCTGAAAACGCCAGCTCAGCATTGCAATGTGGATAGGTGAAAACGAAGACTTTCAAAATCGCAGGCTCTAATCGATCTCTGATTGGCTTGTGCTCATTACGTAGCCCTTCCCTGATTGGATTTTGCTCATCATATCTCATTCTGTAATTGGCCACCATATTCCAGCATATCAAACACAGAAGAGTTGTTATCCATGGCGCTTGTTGAGTTCCTTACCTGTATGCATCTAACATGCGTTTTGTACAGTTTGAATGCTGCATACACGCACAAAAGGAAAATAATTTACCGGTCGCTAGCATTTTGTGATAAATCCCGTGACTGGCAGCATTCCAGTCCCTTCAAGGTGCAGACGAATGTCTGCTTCAGGAGTTCCCAAACATTTTCATCCCTTTTAACCCAACAGCAACTTTTTGAAAGTAAACTTACCCTCACCTTGTTTTGGTCAGTAATTTGTGTTTAAACTTCCACCATAATAAAGCGATCGACTGTTTTTAACCGTTTTATTTTAACTTCAAATAACAATAATAAGTGGAAAAAGCAGTGAGGAAGCTTCTCGCCTTTGGCACTCAGTGTTTGCACCCGTGTCTGCACTGCTCATTACTAATCATCAGCATCATCTGAACTGGGATACAAATAAAAGAACAAACTCTATAGAAAATCGTAACTGAAAAAGTAATGTAAGCATTTACAGCCACGGCAAAGAACACACATTTTAATGAATTTCTTAGAAATGTTTCTAGAGCAGATAACTAAACAATGAGATCAATTAGAAGTGGAAATGACAAATCGATTGTGAAACTGGTCAGAATAAAAATCCTCCAGGACTGAACTTGAGCACCATTGACCTGGAGAGTTGAGGTTGCAGTGAGGCCTCTAAGGGCGCGTCTCTGGGTGACTTTGGACTGTGCAGGAGAACTTGTAGTCTGTGTCTCCTGTGAAGCACACCATGGCTCATTTGACATCCTGAACAGTAGAGAGGAGAGAGAGATTAACTGGGGATGGCAGGGAGACAGCCATAAAATGTATACGGCTTGACTATCGTGAAGGCCATACATCCTTCTCAAAGTGCTTTCTTTGGACAACCAGTGATCGGCAAGCTGGTAACCATCACTTCACTTGAGCAAAAGTGGCACAGATTTGACTCGGATGCACTTGTCTGCTATGTTGTTCCGTGATTTTAACTTTTCAAACTAGGCCTGCTCGCTTCACACGATAACCCCTTTCACCCCGTGCCAGCGGCCGCACCTCCGAAACCCCTCTTAAGCGTTGATACAATGGGAACCAAATACATTTTTTTTAAAACTCCTCTTTGCTCGAGCAGCCACTGGCATGCTGCTGCTGCCCTGTCGCGTGATGTGCAATTTGCTCGCCTACCCTTCCCACCCTCTCCGCCAGTGATAGGCGCTGTTGTGAAGAGGGGGGCTGAGCAGCAGACCTCAAGGAGACGCGGCCGCACCTCCGAAACCCCTCTTAAACGGTGATACATTGGAAAACAAGTAACGGGTGTGTTTTTCACCTCCTCTGTGGTCAAGAAGCTGTTGGCTTGCTACTGCTTCATGATCTGCATTTTGTGCGGAGTTTCGAATGTTTAAAAGCCTGTACAGCACCTGAATATTCGATCTCTTTTCGCTGAGCCGTAATTTCCCAGAGTAATATTTTCTGTTTGTTTGCGCTAATGCGATCTTTACTCTCATTTTTTAAGACTTTCGAATTTTCCTACTTCCATTATCTTTAACCTGCTCTGCATGTGTATCACGGTACTTGCGTCTGAGGGTTGTAAGTATGACGTAATTGGACCGTCTCACGGGAAGTGAAAGTGACTCTCTGTCTGTCTGTCTCTCTTCAAAAGATCACGTCTTGTCCCCGGGAAAAAAGTCTCGTCTCGTCGTTTTTTTTTTAATAATAGAGAGATATGCCTTGAATCACTTAAGACTGCCACAAGTTGACGTATTGTATTGTCAAAGCCTCCTAAATGTCACACCTTCACAGACACCGCAATGTCAGACAGCTTACTTGGATGTAAAATATTTTTCACCAGTATGTTGTTTTCATTTTTGATTAAAAAAAAAAATAAATGTTGGCCAAAAGTATATTTTGGCCTGCAAATTCAGAAAATTTTCATTAATCCGCTTTGTCAGTGTGAAGTGTAAATTCTGTGGCGTCGGTTCTATTTTATGATGCCACAGCAGCATCTTATCTGTGAGGTCCCATGTCTGTTTTTGACTTACCGTATAATGTTACTTTATTACGTATGCTTTTAGTTACTGTTAAGCTTCAGATGTTCACTTAATAGTATTGTAACTACTACTTTTAAGTTTAGATCTTTGTCGCCTGTGCTGACCTCCTAGATGAACTGCCTGGCTGTTAAGGTCTTTCTTAACATTCTGCATCTAAAGTCGCCACCATGGAGACCTCTGGCCAACTTACTTATGGGTGGTAACACGCTTTACTTCTATTCTATGCTAAGAATTTTCTGTTGGCCATTATTGGTCCACATTACAGTACCTATAAAAAGTATTTGCCTCCTTGGAAGTTTTCACATTTTATTATTATACCAAATTGAATCACGGTGTTTTTTTTTTTACACTGATCAACAGAAAAAGACTCTTTAATGGCAAGGTGAAAACAGATCTCTGCAAAGTGGTCCAAATTAATTACAAATATAAAACACAAAGTAATCGATCACATGAGTATTCAGCTCATTGAAGTCAGTATTTAGTAGATGCACCTTTGGCAGCCGTGAGATTCTATCCACAAGACTTTATCAGCTTTGCATTTCTGGACCCTGCAAGTTTTCCTCCATTCTTCTTTGCAGAACTGTTCAGGCTCCGTCAGGCTGCGTGGGGATTGTGAGCGAGCAGCCTATTTCAAGTCCAGCCTCAGTTTCTTGAGATCTGGACTCTGACTCGACCACTCTAGGACATTAACATTGTTGTTTTTTAAGTCATCTTATGTATCCTTAACTTTATGCTTGTGATTTTTATCTTCCTGGAGAACAAATCTTCTTTTAAGGCGTAGATTTCTAGCAGGATTGCCTTGTATTTTGCTGCGTTTATTGCACCCTCTACCTTCACAAGGCTCCCAGTGCCAGCTGCAGAGAAGCATCCCCAGAACCTGATACTGCCATCATGCTGTGTCTTTGATAACATGCAGTGTTCAAACATGGTATTCAGTCTGATAGCTAAAAAGCTCAGTTTTGGTCTCATTAGACCATAGAACCTTCTCCCCACTGACATTAGAGTCTCCTATGTGCTTTCTGTAAAGATGCCATGTGTCTTTTTATTAACTGTGCTAATCTCTTCTGCAGTCAACCATAAACCTGTGATGGAAACATCAGGCCAACACATATTACTGTCCACACAGTCTCTCCAGTCTGATCCACTGTAACTTGTAACTCCCTCAGAGTTCTCATAGGTCTCTTGGTGGCTTCCTTCACTAGTCTTCTTCATGCCCGCTCAGTCATTTTTGTGGACAGCCTGCTCTAGGCTGTTTTTCAGCTATGCCATACTCTTTCATTTCTTCAAGACTGATTAAACTGGAGTCCAAGGGATATCATGTGTGTTTCTTCCGTACAAAGCTGCGACTTAGGAAGCACTCAGGCAGTGCTTGTTGTTTGTACAGTCTGTAGAGTCTCAGATGCTGTAGCCTGTAACTCCTTCTGAGTTCTCATTAGTCTCCTGGTGGCCTCCCTCATTAGTTGTCTTCTTCTTACACGATCACTCAGTTTCTGTGGACGGCCTGTTCCAGGCAGATTTCTAGCTGTGCCATACCCTTCCATTTTTTCATGATTATTTTAACTCGGGTCCGAGGGATATTCAGTGACTTGGACATTTTCATGTCTCCATCCCCTGACTTGGGCTTTTCAATCGACTTGTCATGGAGTTTCTTAGAGTGTCCTTCTCCTTCATTGTGTATTTTAGGCCAACATACTGACTCACCACAAGCTGGACCTTCCAGATAAGGTGCATTTATACTTCAATCAATTGAAAGCCCAGGCATGAGATCTCCGCTGAACTAATTCTGCGACTTCTAAAACCAATGGGCTGCACCAGTTAAGATTTAAGGGTGTCATATTAAAGGGGTGAATACTTATTGTGATCAGCTGTTTGTTATAAAACAGACCAATTTGCAGTGCTCTGTTTTCATTTTGACATTAGAGAGCCTTATTCTGTTCATCAGTGTCAAAAAAGCCCAAATTAAATCCATTGTGATTCAATGTTATATAATAATAAAACATGAACGGGGAGAATACCTTTCTGTATCTTTGACTGTGGGAATGTGGTCCTCATTCTGAAGCACTCTGAGAACGACTGCTTCAGAACAACAGTAAATCCAGGAATAATTCAGTATATGCAAACAATTTCAAATTTGTGTGTCGCTGATCAAAAAGCACAAGTAGGAGATTAAAGGGAATGACAAATCAGCACACTACAAACATAAAGAACATAACAGGTTTGAGAGATAAGAGGCCATTCAATCCATTAAGCTCTCTTGGTTAGCTCATCGCTAAGGTTCCCCAATATTTCATGCGGATGCTGGGAACATCTAAATGTCTAACTGACCCACGTGGGCGGCCTGCACACCCACCTCAATGTATGTCTATCTAATACAGTAAGTGTGCATGATGTGCAAGCTGGTTCTGGGGCAGTGGCATCACTAATGATGCTAGCTAGGCACCCATACCTCAAGTGATCATCT
This sequence comes from Polypterus bichir lapradei, assembly GCA_026402145.1. NCBI lineage: Eukaryota > Metazoa > Chordata > Cladistia > Polypteriformes > Polypteridae > Polypterus > Polypterus bichir. The sequence continues at coordinate 3,663,156 of JANRMT010062813.1, forward strand.
GCGTTTCATCTAGTGAGGTCATCTGGGTGCCCAGTTTGAGGCAGGGTTGTGAGCAGAAGGATTAGGATTATGTACTGTAGCCCTCATCACAACATCTCATTCCATAATTGGCCACCATATTCCAGCCTATCAAACACAGAGGAGTTGCTATCCATGGCGTTTGTTGTGTTCCTTACCTGTATGTTGCATTTTGTACAGTTTGAATGCTGCATCCATGCTCAAAAGGCAAATAATTTATTGGCTGCTACCATTTTGTGATCCCGTGGCTGGCAGCATTACAGTCTCTTCAAGGCGCAGGCGAATGTCTGCTTCAGGAGTTCCCCAACTTTTTTGCCCCTTTTACCCCATAGCAACTTTTTGAAAGTAAATTTATCCCCACCCTGTTTTGTTCAGTAATTTGAGTTTATACTCCTACCATAATAAAGCGATCAACAATGAGGAAGTTTTAAGATACTGTTTTTAACAGTTTTATTTTATGTTCAAATAACAATAATAAGTGGGAATAGCAGTAAGGGAGCTTCTCACCTTTGACACTCAGTGTTTGCACCCGTGTCTGCACTACTCATTACTAATCATCAGCACTGGGATACAAATAAGGGAACAAACTGCAGAAAAGGGAAACTGAAAACATAACTGGCCAAAGAAATGTAAGCATTTGAAGCTATGGCAAAGAATACACATTTTTATAAATTTCTGGCAGATAATTAAACAATGAGATCAGATCAGAAGTTGAAATGATGAATCAGTTGTGAAATACATCAGAATATAAATCTGCAGCCATTGAGGTTCCAGGCAAGAGAAGAGATGGAGTTACAGGTGAACCCAGGCTTGGTTACATTAGTCAGCATTCTCTGTAACCAATCTCAATGGAACTATCATCGTGCTTAGGAGGTGGGTCAATGAACCAATGAGCCGCTTGAGAGCCACTTGAGTGCCGCTTGATGGTGAGGTGTAGTGGACTTCAAACCCTGAGGTGGTGGGTTCAAATCCCACTACTGATACCCTGTGACCATAAGCAAGTGACTTGGAAGAGCAACAAAGAAATGGAACCAATTGTATCATAAATGTTGAAAGTCGCCTGGGATAAAGGCACCAGCCAAATAAGTAAATGATGGGATCAGTTGATTTATCCTTCCTCAGATGAGATTAACCAAAAAAGTCAGAGACTTTTGAAATAAAACTCTTTAGCCCAGGCAGGACCACATCAGGATTTATAAACTGCTCAAAAAAATTAAAGGAACACTTTTTAATGAGAGTACAGCATCGTTAATGAAACTTCTGGGCTCTTGATCTGGCCAGTTAAGTAGCAGAGGGAGTTGTTAATCAGTTGCTTTGGTGTTAATGAAATTAACAACGAGTGTACTAGAGGGGCAACAATGAGACGACCCCCAAAACAGAAATGGTTAAACAGGTGGAGGCCACTGACGTTTTTCCTTCCTCATCTTTTCTGACTGTTTTTTCACTAGTTTTGCATTTGGCTACGGTCAGTGTCACTACTGGTAGCATGAGGTGATACCTGGACCCTACTGTGGTTGCACAGGTAGTCCAACTTCTCCAGGATGCCACATCAATATGTGCCATTGCCAGAAGGTTTGCTGTGTCTCCCAGCACAGTCTCAAGGGCATGGAGGAGATTCCAGGAGACAGGCAGTTACTCTAGGAGAGCTGGACAGGGCCGTAGAAGGTCCTTAACCCATCAGCAGGACCGGTATCTGCTCCTTTGGGCAAGGAGGAACAGGATGAGCACTGCCAGAGACCTACAAAATGACCTCCAGCAGGCCACTGGTGTGAATGTCTCTGACCAAACAATCAGAAACAGACTTCATGAGGGTGGCCTGAGGGCCCAACGTCCTCTAGTGGGCCCTGTGCTCACTGCCTGGTACCGTGGAGTCCAATTGGCATTTGCCATAGAATACAAGAATTGGCAGGTCCACGACTGGTGCCCTGTGCTTATCACAGATGAGAGCAGGTTCACCCTGAGCACATGTGACAGATGTGAAAGGTTCTGGAGAAGCCGTGGAGAACGTTATGCTGCCTGTAACACTGTTCAGCATGACCAGTTTGGTGGTGAGTTAGTGATGGTCTGGGGAGGCAAATCCATGGAGGGACACACAGACCTCTACAGGCTGGACAACGGCACCTTAACTGCCATTAGGTATCGGGATGGAATCCTTGGACCCATTGTCAGACCCTATGCTGGTGTAATGGGTCCTGGGTTCCTCCTGGAGCACTGGTGCACGACAATGCCCGGCCTCATGTAGCAAGTGTATGCAGGCAGTTCCTGGAGGATGAAGGAATTGATACCATTGATTGGCCCCCACGCTCACTTGCCTGGCCTAAATCCAATAGAACACCTCTGGGACATCATGTTTTGGTCTATCCGATGCCGCCAGGTTGTACCTCAGACCGTCCAGGAGCTCAGTGATGCCCTGGTCTAGATCTGGGAGGAGATCCCCCAGGACACCATCTGTCATCTCATTAGGAGCATGTCCCGTCATTGTCAGGCATGCATACAAGCACGTGGGGGCTGTACAAACTTCTGAGTACAATTCTGAGTTGCTGCAATGAAATTTGGGCAAAATGGACTAGCCTGCTGTATCATTTGTTCACTTTGATTTTCAGGGTGTTTTTGAATTCAGCCCTCTGTAGGTTGATCATTTTCATTTCCATCAAACGACGTGACATTCTTTCGTTCCTAACACATCCCTACCCAGTCCATATCAGTATAGATATCCAGCAGGATTCTTTTCCCATTAAGATCTGATGTGTTTTCAAAGTGCTCCTTTATTTTTTTTGAGCAGTATATTAGTGGACAGGCATACAAGACATTCAAAAGCCCGGCTTACTTTATCCACATTACAACAGTCACTGGAGTGTATGGTATATTTATTCTAAATATGTATTAGAAGCCAAACCTTATTAGTTAAACATAATCCATCCATCCATCCATCCATCCATTATGTTTTCATAATTATTGAACAACATACAGTATCATATCTTTCATATATGACAGCAGAACGGATGGAGGTGGTTGACAGATGAGAGGAGAACATTCAGTCCATCAAGCTCGTTTGTTGAACTGTCCCAAAAATCTCATCTTGATTCTTCCTAAAGGTCATCAAGGTATTGGCTTTAACTACATGACTCTGTAGTTTGTTTCAGATTCCCAGAATTCCTCTTGTGAAGACGTTCTTCCTGACTGTATTTTTAACTACACTTGCCCTTCACTTCCAGCACGGTGGTTAATGTTGCTGCCTCACGGGTTCAGACTCCAGCTCTGTTGCCATGTGCATGGAGTTCCAGTGATCTCCCTGTGTCTTCTTTACTGACATTATGGTTTTCTGTGCTAATTGTTTTCTCTCGGGCACTGCTACCAGGATAGATGAGATACCCCCACGACTGAATTAAATTAAGCAGGGTTGACAATATTATGTTACATTCTTAATTTGCCAGTTATTTAATGTATTGATGAATTCATCAATCAGTTAGGCAATCAGTCAGCTAAGTGCAAATTAAAAGCAAATGATTACAGAATAAACACCTTGAATTTGCCGTTCCAGGGTGAAGTAAGAGCTCTCTAGGGGGTGATGTTACACCACAGGGAGGCTAAAACGGGGGTGTGCAGACTTGGTCCTGTCGGCCACTGGCACTTACTGCTTTTCTGTACCAATCCATCTGCAGATCAGAAGCTATACAGGAACTAATTGGACTCCTTGTTTAAAATGATTTTTTGCTTTTCCTTTTACTAACTGAAAATTAACAAGATGTTTTTTTTTCTTATTTTGATCAATGCTCTTCACCATGGTGGGGGACAGCGGGGTGTCAGACTCCTGCTTTCTAAATAGCTTTTTTAAAGTACCAGAGTTCTGTTCAGTGGGTACTGACTTGGATAAGAAAGTAATTAAATTGATGTCCTTTACACTACTGAGCTGCCTTTTAACAAATAGATGACCTGGCCTGAGCTGAGCAGAGTGATGAATGCAACGCTGTGAGCTGAAAAATGATGGAAATCCTCAACATTTCAGGTCCAAGTCGAACCCAGTGATTTCATTTGTCCTGAAATTTGGACCCTTCAGAGATATTTTTCTACAGAAATCCAGTTCGTGTTACTGCACTTTTGTGGTCCTGTGTCACTTATAAAGGTTTATAGATTGCTTCCTTCTTGTTAGTATGTTGCATTTATTGAACCAACTTAATACAACTTTAAAGTCACATGAAGATGGAGCCTATCCTGGTAGCATCAACCACAACTCTGCACAAGGTGCCTGTCCATCCCATGGCTGGCACACACACTCATTCACACTGACTGTGCCCGTTTTACATGGTGAAGTATGCACACTGTATACCAGTGGTCTCAAACTCCGGTCCTGGAGGGCCGCAGTGGCTGCAGGTTTTCATTCTAACCCTTTTTTTAATTAGTGATTGTTGTGATGTGAGATTTTGCATTTAATTTGATAAATATTTTGTATGTCTCTATTTGTAATTTAGGCAAAGCAATGTAATTTAGTGTTACTTTAGTGAGAAGCATTCAGGTTTACCCCCACCCTTTACAACTGAGTCTCTTTTTAATTTTATGACAGAGTTGGGGGGGGGGGGGGTGGTGTGCCTTAAACCAATTTGGCGAGTGTTTCTCTCCTAAAGTCTTTCAACCCCCCCAAGAAAGCCAAACTTTACCTTAACATATGGTTTGGGGGGTGGCAGGTGTTAAGATGTTCTATTTCCCCAATTGGTCTGAAGTATGGCTGTTTGGAATTGGCTTGGATCAGAAGCTTTTAAGTACCATGATGTCCTATTGGCTCTAGGGGTTGGACAGAACATCTATAAATTTACTTGCTTAACCTCACAATCTCTCTCTCTCTTACTAACCTCTGATGATGAACACAACACAATGAAGAGCACAGCTCAGCAGCCATATTGACCAGGCTTGCGGCCTGTTCTGAAGAAAGCTTAGCACCAATGATGCCTTCACTAGAGACATTAAGTAACTTCAAGTCTGTGTGCTGCCTGAAACTACACATCACCATTTAATCAGGTTGTATGGTTGCCAATATTCAAATGTACTTTGCATATTGTTATTATTTATGAATATTATCAATAATACATTGTTTAAATTGTAACTTAACTCCTGTTTGTCGTTACTATATCTAATTGCCTGAGGTTATAGATATAGAAGGGAAGGTAGGGATAAGTTATATACTATAATACCTTATAAACAGTGGTAAGTCAGGGAGATTAAACATTCTGACAAAGGCTACTTATTAATAATACAAAAGGGGAAAGTAGAGCAAAATATATTACTCTACCAAGATAAAACAGTGATCTGTTTTTGTTGCTAATTAATTGCTTTTGAATTAATTTTATTGGACTTGCTCTTGAAGACTCAGACCCCTTAAATGTTTCTTTTTCCTTAATTAGCAGCCAAACAATAATGAGCCAAAACATGACAGGCCAACTGTGTCCATCACACAATATCTGAAAAGAAAGAAAGATGAAGGTCTCAGCAATGCTCATCTGTTCAGGTCACCAACACATTTGACCAGTGCTCTCAGAAAAGAGAAAATCAGCAATTTTGGAAATGCCTGCTATTGCACAATAAAAGCAGCAACAAGCCATGGAATTGAAGAACGAGTTTAATTAACATCAAGACCTGGCACCTAATGAAGCAACTGGTTGGAGTGAAATTGGTTGGAGTTTGAGGCCCTGACTCAGTTGGTTTTCTGCTGGCTCACTCACTTCACATTTCATTTCTGTTTGGGTGCAATTCAGAGGAACAAATCTTAAAAAAACAAGTCAATTAAAATGAAAGGAAAGAAGTTAATTAGCAGCAAAAGTTGGTCACCAATTAAGAAAAGAGTAAGAATGAAAACCTACAGCCACTGCGGCCCTCCAGGACTGGAGTCTGAAACCACTGCTCTATACAGATTATGAGCAGCTGGCATTCTAACTCAGTATCCTGGAGCTAAGCACTGTGCCACTGTGCCTCACACTAGCCCAACAAGTCTTTCATTATCCTTCCTAGAGACCTTTCAAGTTTTATGACTTTAAATATATGATTTATGTAGGACTTAAGCTCAAAAAATGGATACAGGGAAAAGTCTGTGCTTGTGTCGGTCCTCTTAGATGCTCCTGGCAAGTGGGACTGGAACTGAATGAGACGGTGAGATGATTTCCAGACAAGACCACCTTGTGACAAAGAGTGCTGCCCTGTGCCTCGCAAAGAATTGTGATTTGAGATTAGTTCACTGGAACTTGGCTGACTATTAAAGTTTAAAACATTTGAAGGTGAGCCTCTGAAGCCGAGTGTGAATTGGCCTTGACTGCCAACTATGACGGCTGTCTTCTGTGGTGTTTATTGATACAAGGTTAATATTTAGTAACTCACTCAAACTATATGGATAGCAGAGGAGCTTCTGACTTGCTGTCAAATGCTGGGCATGCAGGAGCTGTCAATGACACTGTTTCACATTTCTGATGGCCCTGGATATAAAAAAAAAAAAAAAAATCAACGGAAATAAAGCAGAGTGGAGGGTGATGGAGCTTTTCGTTATGTTTTTGTACCAGCCTCATGCTGACTAATCAGCCTTTTTAGGGAAGTTAACACACCTCAGTGCACAGCGAGTGTAATTTCTTACCGGCAATCCATCACAGGTGGCAGTGCTGTTGTGAATGGCAAAGAGGGAAGTGAGCAGGAACTGCAGCCGCATTGTTCTGGGCTCACTGAGCTTCTCCATCTTGGAGCTCCCAGACTTTTCATTCAGCATTTTACTAGTGTTGTTGTGTTTATTATTGAATTCATCACATTGCTAAATCTACAACTTGTCCAAAATTACAATATTTTATAGAGTTATAAGGTACAATGCATCTGTCCATTTTTAAACTTGTGCGATGTGGGGAAGATCAAACAACAAAACATCCACCTGCTTACTAGACCCAGATATCCCAGTGTTAAGTTTCAGCAGCACTGGCCGGTAACCCTAAAAAGAGCAGAAGTAACAATATAACAGACATTTATGTTATACAGAACAGTATGCTGATGCACTTTACTGCACCTTTATTCAGCTGGAGTCAGGGCTGAATAGTCAATCACAGTAAATGCTTAAAATTTGCATTGGAATTGGGCAAGTAGCATTATCACTTATTTATATAGCATGTTTTCATACAAATGATGTAACTCAAAGTGCTTTACAAGAAGAAAAGTATAAAAATAAGAGTAGGCAATGCTAAGTAACAAAGAATAAAGTAAGGTCCAATGGCCAGGAGGACAGAAAAAACAAAATGAAAAACTCCAGGGAATGGAGAAAAAAAAAAACAACCAAAATCTGCAGGGGTTCCAAGGCCACAAGACCACCCAGCCCCCACTGGGCATTCTACCTAACATCAATGATCTCAATCAGTCCTCATAATTTTCAGGCTTCACGTGGAACAATTAGATGATGATGGTCATGTGGACCTCTGGCCTTCAATCCATCAATGTAGGGACATCATGGTGCTTTGATTGGGTGGTGGTGGTGGCACAGATCGGCACCACAGAAAACCAGAAAGAGAACAGCAGAGAAAGCAGGAGTTATGCAGAGCCATGATAAAAACGATAATTCAATGCATATGCAGAATATCAGGGTTATGCTAAAATGAAAGTATGAGAAAGCCATGTTAAAATAAAGAGTTTTTAGCAGTTTTTTTAAAGTGCTCCTCCGTTTTAACCTGGCACATTTCTATCGGTAAGCTATTCCAAATTTTAGGTGCAGAAGGCTGCCTCACCACTTCTTTTAAGTTTAGCTCTTGGAATTCTAAGCAGACACTCATCTGAAGATCTAAGGTTACAATTTGGAGTGTAAGGTGAGAGGCATTCTGGAATATAGGATGGAGCGAGATTATTTAAGGCTTTGTAAACCATAAACAGTATTTTAAAGTCAGTTCTAAATGGCACATGTAACCAATGTAGTGACATCAGATCTGGAGAGATGTGCTCAGATTTTCTTTTCCTAGTTAAGATTCTAGCAGCTGCATTCTGCACTAGTTAGAATCGATTTATGTCTTTTTTTTGGGTAATCCTGAGAGAAGTGCATTACAGTAATCTAGTCAACTAGAAACAAAAGCGTGGACTAATTTCTCAGCATCTTGCAGTGCTATATGAGGTCTAACTTTTGCTATATTTCTTAAGTGAAAAAATGTCCTAGTGATCTGATTAATATGTGATTCAAAATTCAGGTCAGAGTGAAAAATTACCCCTAAATTCTTTACCTCTGTTTTGACTTTCAAGCCTAATGCATCAAGTTTATTTCTGATATCCTCATTATATCGATTTTTGCCAATCACTAACATTTCTGTCTTCTCCTTATTTAGTTTGAGAAAATTACTACTCATCCACTCAGAAAAACAAGTAAGACATTGGGGTCAGTGAACCAAGAGAGTCAGGGTCATCAGGCGCTATTGATAAATACAGTTGTGTGTCATCAACAGAGCTGTTATAGTTCACGTTATGCCCCGAGATAATCTCACCTAATGGAAGCATGGAGGTTGAAAAGAGCAGTGGACCCAGGATAGAGTCTTGTGGAACACCATATATAATATCATGAGCCTTTGAAGTATAATTACCACAAATAAAAAAGAACATGTTAGAATTCATGTTTGTGCAAATTTTGGCTTACTACCCAGCTGTTACAATTTGAGTGCACTTGAAAAACTTAAAAGTTTTGAGGCCTATACAAGTCAGGCACAAATCTTTACTGGCCTCATCCTCATACAGCTTGACACCAAACTTTACAAGGAGGTGTCTGCCTTCACAGGCCCAAAAGGGAATTTATGATTCTCAAGTTCAATACACTCCTTTTAATTTCCCAAAATCTACAAAAGACAATATAACTTATTTTTTGCATAACACTCTTCACTGAGTGCAGGCACAGAGAACTGTGAACAATTCTCGGTTAAATACAAGTATAGATTATGTCAATTACTAAATTCAGAACTAGTATGTATATAAATGCAGATTTGTTAAAACACACAAAGAACAAGAGGGAAACTGAATAAACATAAATGGAAACCACAATATCTACCCATTAATTAATTGATGAACTATGGCCAGTGGACAACAGCAGAGGTTAAAATTGTAAAAGAGAAAGTCAAAAATAAAGTCACAGTCCTGGAAACATCGGCCAACTGGCCACCCACCTGCTTGTGGGTCTTCTATGGTTGAGTCTGTCCTGCCATCCAATGAACATATCTGCCCTACAAGGGATAGGAGCTGTAAAGCCTCTAGCCTAAAAAGACAAGTCTCATGCAAACACTTTGTAATTGAAGCAATTTATTTGAAAAAAAAAAAAATGGCAGAAAAGGCCAAAAAATGCAAGTAGAGCTTACCTAAAAAGGTGACTTTGTGTAAACAAGTCCCAAACATAACCCATTAATCAAAATCCAAAGACCTGAGCAATGAACTTAAAAACAGAAAATTGATACTCATAATTATATGAACACCTGAAACGACAGTGAACCACTGAGGGATCCACTCCACGGCTTCCCAATATAGAGGCTGAGGGCGGGGTGATATCAGGGTGGCCCCGCCCCTTGAGGTTCCAGCCAAAAAATACAAGAAACACAGGACAACATATGATACAAAGACAGAAAGTAAAAAATAAACAGAACAATATTAACACAATGTATTTAATTAACAGAATAAAATAAACATTCACTATGAACTAAAATGACAAAAGATATAAAATTAAACAAGCTAGGGAGCACACTCTGGCTGAAACATAGCACCAGCCATGAACAAAGAAAAGTGTGTATATGCTGCAGTATTGATGACCTAGGTTCTGTTTTATTAATCAATAATTTATTAATTTCTGGTGGATAATTATTCACCTCTAATTTATTATGATTCTTGTGGCCTGCAGAAGGAGTATTGAGCAAACCTAGAACCAAATATTGAAAAGGGGATTTCATTAAGCAAAATTAAATAAACACAGGGTAATGATTACATAAGGAGTGATGATACTGACAAGTGTACAACAAAAATAATAAAACTAGAGCCTACCTAATCACAGTGTAGAAAAGGCGCTATATAGGCGCCTGACCCCGCACAAAGTGACAGGGAGGCATGCGTAAAAATAAAACAAACATTTATTTTTTCTTCAGCAGGGGGCCATGTCTTCCCTGTGTCCCTCGGCCACAGCACAGTCCCACAAGCACAAACCAAAACAAAACAAAAGGCACACTACTCTCTTCACCATCACTCCTCCCAGCAAGTGTTGTCCTCCTCCTCCCGACTCTGGCTTACAGAGTGGTGGCTGCTGCTTCCTTTTATAGTCCACCCAGAAGTACTCCAGGTGCTTGATCAGCCGTTTCCGGTTGCGTTTCTAGGTGTGGCTGAAGAACCGCCCAGATGGGCTCAGGAACCTTTGTAGCACCCCCGGTGGCCACCCCGGGTCCCAACAGGGCTGTGGAGCCCTGCAGGAATCTGAGGCACCACTGCCACCCAGGGGGGCTGCCATCTAGCAACCCGGGGGAGGTATTGTGCAGCCCATGACTGTTCCCCCAGATTATATGCAGAATGGGTGTGGATGCCCGGCCGTCCATCACAACAGTCATAGTAACAGTAGCAGTAATACAGGCAGCAACCAAAACACATTTATGTTTGCAGCGGCCTTTTCGATAGGCTTGTTGATATTCCTCTAGTCAGTAGGTGGCAGTGTTTGGTCAACGTCACATACTTAACGATTTCACAACCGAAGAAGTGAATTATTTACATGATTGTTCAGTGGAAGATGGCTATGCTCAAGGAGACAATGTTGATGGAAGAAGATCTGTGTCTGTTATTGCTGTCTTTAAGAAGAAAAAAAAGGAGGAGGTGGAGTGTTAGATCTATTAACCAGAAATGGCAAAGGGAGGGCGAGTACTCATACAGGTGCCTGTATTGCCTCTCTTCTGCCACCACCCTCTCCTTGAAATTTGCCGTTTTGGATGGGCAATTTTAAGAAAAATTCCATGCGCAGTGCAAACTGGAAAACCAGCATGAGGTAGCATGCCTTCACAGCTGATGTCATTTTTGCCGATCTGGTTGTACTTTCTTGCCCCTCAAACTAAGGTATAAATGACCACTGGCTGAAATCTCCAAGGGAGACCACTCCTCACCCCAGCTTGTTTTATTTTAATATGTAATGTTCATAGAGTGTAAATATATGCCTGTGATACCCTGGAGCCCGTGGGGGTCTTAATCTGTTAACGGTATAGCTCATTTTCTTTAGGTAATACAGAAGGGTTCATACTTGTCATTCATTATGCACCCATCTTTTCCTAATAAATAAATAAATCCAACAGTTACCAAAGCATATAAAAGATCTATCCACAGCTGGACAATATTTGTAGAGAATTCTTCATCACTGCGCAAACTTCACAGTAGGCTACGGATGCTGTGTAATACACAGTGGCATCATCTGGTAATACGTAATGTCTGAACTGGTGGCTGAGCGATTTCTTAATTAGAGACACTGATTCTGCTTCTTTTTACTGAACAATAAGAACGTTTAAATGTATGTTGATTCCTTATATTACGCAATATCAATATTTCCATGCATTGATTGCCTTTTTCTGTGGCATTGCGTTAAATATATTTGATTCAGTAACACTTTATACCCCAGTCCAAATCTAAATTTAAAATACAGTTTCAATATTTGTAATGGCCTATCTGTGCATTTTCTTGCCTGTGACAGTCTATCTAATGCATGCGGAATTCATTTAGTAACATCACCTACCATATTAAGTCTGTTAAACCTGCTCATGAGGTACTCTAAGTTAGTACGCCATTTTGATCCCCATCTCTGACTCCAAGAGACCCACTGCAACTGCACTTAGTCTTGGTCTTGGTCCACAGCTAGCCCGCAGCTCTGAGGCATACTGCAATGGCGCTAAACCCCAAAGTTAGTCTTGTTACCGTAAATGCGTACCAAGACAAGACCAGCATGGGATCATCGCCAGCCCAGAGCACCTGGAAACCAAACACATTTTGTTTCTCAAATTATTTTTAAAGTGAGACACCAAATGGTGAAATGTTGCGTGATATTTAGATATGCAAGTGAGCAGTTCACATTATGCTGTTTACATCGTAACACTCCTACTATGAATGCATCTCTTCTTCATCATCTGTTTTAGTTAGAGGTTGAGGCTGGGAACATGCACTGTTATAGCACATTGCTGCACCTCCCCACATGACGAACCACTTCAGCATTCCAAATTATGACCCGAGCGCAGCCGTGCAACGGGTCACATCTCAGCACCATACTAGTTTGAATGGAGTGGAACAGTGTGAGCTTTTTTACAATGCCCCTTTGCCAGAAACATGGCAGGCATGACGACCACATGGCAGTTTTTACAGCTCACTCTGCAGTTTTCATATTTTATCAATCAAATATTTTTTGGTTGAGATTTGTGAAGTGGACTGCTGTTGCTACTTGTGGATGCAATGTCCTAAGTTCAAATCCTACGCCAACTTGTTGTCCAGGTGGCATTTTCAGGGTCAGGGTGCATTTCACTTTAGGTATGCCCCCATATCCCTAAAGATGTGCATGTTGTAATAATGTGAAATTCTAAAGTAGTGGGCCCTGCGTCGAACTGGCACTCTGTCCAAGGTAGGGTCCTTTCTTGTGCCCAGTGCATCCAGGAGTCAGTGCTGTGACTTTGAATTGGATTGATTAGCTTTGAAAATGTTATTTTATAGTGTGAGAAACACTGTAACACAACATACAATAGAAGAAAGCCAGCAACTTAATTTTATTGATGCTGCTGCCACACTAGAGAAGTAATGAGAGTGAGACATTTTCCCAAGGGGCACAAAGGGGCCTAATTACACGCAATGAGCACACCATTTCTAAGGCATTTAGAAGTATTTTTATTGCTTGGATTGTAATCTGTAACTGGATAGATTTATAGTGTCAGCAGGGTAATGTGTTGATGCTGTAAATAAGTAGTTTATAATTTATATAGCAGCAATCGCTGAATAAAGATCATTAAGTGTCACATTTTCATGCTTCTGCTGGAAATACAGTTTGAGTGTTTCTCGCATTAACTGCTGTCAAAGTGTGTCTAAACTCCAAAAGGTGTCAGCTCCTCCACCTGCATAACATTTGGCCACTGAGACTCAAAATTCTTTCAAATTTGACATTCGCGTCTAATGGTGAAAAAGCTGCACATTTGTGCTAAATAATTTATGACCAATAACTGCAGGTGAATACTGATAAGATCATTGGTACTGTTAAAATGCAAATCGAGAAGACGTTACAAGCCTCTTGTATCTGATGGATGGCAACTGCTTGGAGCCAACCCACAGGTAAAGAAATCAGGATTTATTGCTGCACTTGCTTTTAAAATTTGACTTTCGATAGTCTGTTATTCAAGTCACTTATAGTGATCATGCTAATAATGGCTTTTCTTTGGAATATCAATCATTAGCTTATATAACTGGGAATGAAGAATCTTGGGAAAAGTTCTGAGGGCAGAGTGAGACTATGGGTTTTCAGCTTGTTAAATGTGTTCATGTCTTAGGACATCTCGGCAAAAGGAAATACCAGCCGCGACACATAACAGTGAATCGTGGTGCAAAGTCCTGAAAATGTATACTTGGCAGTTACTCAAAGCACAAAAAATATGTGACAGTGTTAAAATCTCTAGATACTGATGACTGGGATTGCGAGAAAGTATTGTAGTAGCTGGCAGACCACCCTTCACTGGATGGAGGTTTGGCAGAAAAGCACATCAAGTTAACAAAGATCGTCAGGATAGAGATGGGTGGGGACTTTGACAGAAAATTAAATAAAATGGAGTCCCCATGCAGGCATTAGTGCTTTTCTTGTTCTCAAAGTGATGGAGGCTACCGTGATACTGACAAGTGCTCACATGGCACTGTACAGTGCAATACAATACAGTTTATTTTTGCATAGCCCAAAATCACACAAGAAGTGCCACAATGGGCTTTATCAGGCCCTGCCTCTTGACAGCCCCCCAGCCTTGACTCTCTAAAAGACAAGGAAAAATTCCCAAAAAAACCCTTGTAGGGATAAAATGGAAGAAGCCTTGGGAAAGGCAATTCAAAGAGAGAACCAATTCCAGGTAGGTTGGGTGTGCAGAGGGTGTCAAAAAGAAGGGGGTCAATACAATACAATACACAGAACAAAACACAAGTAATCCTCAATATAATATAATAGTAAAATAAAAATATTACAATTACAGAGCAGAATTTAACAGTAGATGATATCCCATAATAGGATTTGGATTTGTTTAGAGTCCTGGAGACCTCAGCCATCAAGCTGCCTGCCCCAATTGGCCATTCCACAACTGAGACAGTGCTGGGCCAGCCAATCCGATGAAAGGACCCCTCTACCTGACCATTCCTGTGATATTCCATCAGAGATGACTTTACCTTTGGCAGGCAAAACAACGTGGCAGGTGGGCCATGGGACCAAGTGCCACATTTGAGCACCAAGAAGAAAACAAATTCTAACTATCATGTTACTTATGTTTTAGTGCTAATAACTAACAACAGAGATACAGTCTGCACAGTTAATCAGCAGCTCTAGTCGGGGTATTCTAAACTGAAGTAGTGAGTCTACAGCCGTGATTTGAAAGCTGAGACCGAAGGGGCACCTCTTATAGTAGCAGGCAGACAACTCCACAGCTTTGAGGTTCTGTAACTAAAAGCTCGACCTCCCACTGTTATTAATTCTTGGAATCCTAAGCTGACCGGCATCTTGAGATCTTAATGTGCGCTTTGGTTTGTAAGTCATGACAAGTTCAGACAAGTAAGCTGGACCTTGTCCATTTAATGCTTTATATGTTAAAAGGAGGATTTTGAAATCTGCCCT
>JANRMT010062813.1:3697864-3840791 GCA_026402145.1 Polypterus bichir lapradei
GAGGCGTGATGATGTCAAACTCCGCCCCCACGGGTTTCAAGCTCATCTCCATTACAGTAAATGGAGAAAAACAGCTTCCAGTTATGACCATCACGCGTAGAATTTCGAAATGAAACCTGCCCAACTTTTGTAAGGAAGCTGTAAGGAATAAGCCTGCCAAATTTCAGCCTTCTACCTACACGGGAAGTTGGAGAATTAGTGATGAGTCAGTCAGTCAGTCAGTCAGTCAGTCAGTCAGTCAGTGAGTGAGTGAGGGCTTTGCCTTTTATTAGTATAGATTAAATGGTAAAATAACAACAACAACAATAAATTGTACTTAAAAGTACAAACAGTTCTACCGGAAGTATTTGATGGACTGATTGAGTGCATTTAGAGCTCTTGGGATGAAACTGTTTCTGAACCGTGAGGTTCATACAGGAAAGGAGCTGAAGCATTTGGCGATGGGAGAAGTTCAAATAGACTGTGCGCATAGCTGAGGCAGCATGTGCTAGAAGCTGTATCCCAACAATTCTCTCCTGTATTCTTACTGTATAGCTGTGATTCCCCACTCATATACAATGGGTTAAAATACAGGTGCACCAAGAGTAACAACGCTAAAGCAGCTGTGGTATTTGCAATATTTTGGGTATTCCATGCACCATTATATGGTTACAGGTTGATTACAATCAGATGCCTTGAACTAAAAAATGATATGCGGTTAATTTCAGGGTATTTGATAAAGCCACATCAGGGATGTGAATCTAAAAAATAAAGGGAAATCTCACAGGAACAGTAGCACTGCTTTGACGCTGGGTGCCAGCAGTTTGCAAAACCGTGCCGAAACCTTGCATACGCTATGGTTTGACTGAGCGTGAAAATGTGCATGGCTGTACACCAAGTTTAGTTTTTATACATTGTGATGTAATTGTGGAAACAGGCGTATACAACATTTTTGTGCATACATACCGTTTATACATGAGGTCCCTGATCTTTTTCTGGTTTTCTGTGGTGGCAATCAAAGTATCCTGCTGTCCCTATATTGATGGATTGAAGACCAGAGGTCCACATGACCATCATCATCTAATTCTTCCACGTGAAGCCTGAAAGCCATGAGGACTGATTGAGATCACTGATGTTAGGTAGAATGCCTAGAGGGGGTTGGGTGGTCTCGTGGCCTGGAACCCCCTGCAGATTTTGTTTTTTTTTTTTTTCCTCCAGCCCTTTGGAGTTTTTTTGTGCTTTTTCTGTCCTCCTTACCACCAGACCTTACTTTATTCTTTGTTAATTAGTATTGTCTAATTTTTTTAAAAATATTTTTCTTTTTTCTTTCTTTCTAGATAGATAGATAGATACATACTTTATTTCTTCATCTCTTTGAGCTGCATCATTTGTATGAAAACATGCTATAAAAATAAATGTTGTTGTTGTTGTAGAGCAGAGAGTTTTGGTCAAGCTTAGGTTTCATAGTCAAAATGACAAACAAGTACAGTATGTGCTATGTGACAATAATGTTCCCTTACAGAACAGATCAGTAAATAAGTTTTATTGTTCTCTTCAATATGACTAATAGAACTTTAGAACAATTGTGACAAGAACACCACACTATTTATTCCATGTGTCTGTGGTTCTTAGCATGAAAAAAAACTTCTGTGAACTCTGCCCTCAAAACCTTCCAACTGTGTTACTGTGTTCTTATTGCAGAACTTATTTTAAAACAATAAATAGGACTGACTGTACTAATTTCTTTAATAATTTTAAACACTTCCGTCATGTCCTCTCTCCAATTGCTTAAACTGCAAAGTTTCAGATCCTTTAATCTCTCCTCACAGCTCACACCACTTAGTTCTGGAATCAGCCTAGTTGCTCATCTCTGAATGTCCCCTGCCACTGCTATGTCCTTCTTTTAATAAAAATTATTAATATATTTTCATTAAATACATCCGAATGTGCCACTTTCAATGACTGTTTATCTAATTAATAAATAAATGGTGTCATGTTATGTGATGGTTGGTGTAGGTGAAGATAAAATTGGCTTTAAAATATAAAACCACACAATTATTATAGTAAGATCCTTTGAAATGTTAGGTTGTGACAAAGATTAAGGATTCTTGGTGGTTAGAAATACTCGTAGGCTTTGTAACCTCATGTTTGATAGCTGACTCTTCTGCTGCACAAGCAATACAATCAACAGCCTCCTGAAGATAAGGTAGTTTGTGTACAGAAGGGTATTGTGTTAGGGTGGTGGTGGAGTTGTTACCTCTGTGCAGGACTAAAGTTTAAGCCAAGGTTGTTTCCATCACTTAGCACACACCTGCCATTCCCTATTACTTCAAAGTCAAAGCGAACTTTATTGTCATCTCAACCATATACAAGTATACAGATAGACGACATTGCGAAGCTCAGGCTCCACAGTGTAACAAGACATGAAGTGCAAATAAAAAAATTAAAATTAAATTAAAAATAGAATTCAAATTCAAATTTTAATTTAAAATTTAAATTAAAACAAGAACAAGACATTATGCAAAGACAAGACAAAGAAGTAGCAGCAATATTGACTTGTAGTAAGCAATATGAACATTGATGCAATGTACAGTGCATCCGGAAAGTATTCACAGCGCATCACTTTTTCCACATTTTGTTATGTTACAGCCTTATTCCAAAATGGATTGAATTCATTTTTTTCCTCAGAATTCTACACACAACACCCCATAATGACAACGTGAAAAAAGTTTACTTGAGATTTTTGCAAATTTATTAAAAATAAAAAAAATTGAGAAATCGCATGTACATAAGTATTCACAGCTTTTGCTCAATACTTTGTCGATTTACCTTTGGCAGCAATTACAGCCTGAAGTCTTTTTGAATATAATGCCACAAGCTTGGCACACCTATCCTTGGCCAGTTTCGCCCATTCCTCTTTGCAGCATCTCTCAAGCTCCATCAGGTTGGATGGGAAGTGTCGGTGCACAGCCATTTTAAGATCTCTCCAGAGATGTTCAATCGGATTCAAGTCTGGGCTCTGGCTGAGCCACTCAAGGACATTCACAGAGTTGTCCTGAAGCCACTCCTTTGATATCTTGGCTGTGTGCTTAGGGTCGTTGTCCTGCTGAAAGATGAACCGGCGCCCCAGTCTGAGGTCAATTTGCTCTGGAGCAGGTTTTCATCCAGGATGTCTCTGTACATTGTTGCAGTCATCTTTCCCTTTATCCTGACTAGTCTCCCAGTTCCTACCACTGAAAAACATCCCCAAAGCATAATGCTGTCACTACCATGCTTCACTGTAGGGATGGTATTGGCCTGGTGATGAGCGGTGCCTGGTTTCCTCCAAACATGACGCCTGGCATTCACAAACTCCAGGCGGGCTGCCATGTGCCTTTTACTAAGGAGTGGCTTCCGTCTGGCCACTCTACCATACAGGCCTGATTGGTGGATTGCTGCAGAGATGGTTGTCCTTCTGGAAGGTTCTCCTCTCTCCACAGAGGACCTCTGGAGCTCTGACAGAGTGACCATCGGGTTTTTGGTCACCTCCCTGACTAAGGCCCTTCTCCACCGATTGCTCAGTTTAGATGGCCGGTCAGCCCTAGGAAGAGTCCTGGTGGTTTCGAACTTCTTCCACTTATAGATGATGGAGGCCACTGTGCTCATTGGGACCTTCAAAGCAGCAGAAATTTTTCTGTAACCTTCCCCAGATTTGTACCTCGAGACTATCCTGTCTCGGAGGTCTACAGACAATTCCTTTGACTTCATACTTGGTTTGTGCTCTGACATGAACTGTCAACTGTGGGACCTTATATAGGCAGGTGTGTGCCTTTTCAAATCATGTCCAATCAACTGAATGTACCACAGGTGGACTCCAATTAAGCTGCAGAAACATCTCAAGGATGATCAGGGGAAACAGGATGCACCTGAGCTCAATTTTGAGCTTCATGGCAAAGGCTGTGAATACTTACGTACATGTGCTTTCTCAATTTTTTTATTTTTAATAAATTTGCAAAAACCTCAAGTAAACTTTTTTCACATTGTCAACATTGTTGGGGTGTTGTGTGTAGAATTCTGAGGAAAAAAATGAATTTAATCCATTTTGGAATAAGGCTGTAACATAACAAAATGTGGAAAAAGTGATGCGCTGTGAATACTTTCTGGATGCACTGTATGGTATTATGCAATCTAGATACATAAATATTGCACTTCCTAGCCATCTCAGTAAGAATGAAACATGACTGCGCTAACTAGTACAGCAAGATCCATTGTTCTGTGTGGAGGATGAGGTGGAGGAGGATCCCTTACTGTCACTGAGCCATGATTTCTAACCCATCCTGCAAGTACCACCTGTAGAAGAGTAGGCTAGCTGGATGAGATGTGTTGATGAGAGATTAGAACAAATATCAGGAAAGTCCATGACACTTATAGGACTGGTTAGGAACCTACACATTCCTCTGGGCTTGAATCAATGCCATTGAAGCATTCTGTAGACATTCAATGAAGACTGTGATCAGGATCAGATTAAGACCTTTAGCACCCTAAGCACTTAAAAGATTCTGGTGCCCCTCTATATATCTAAGCACCATATGCATGTACAGTAATAAGAAGAATCTCTGTGTTTGGAAATTCAAAACACATGGCATTAAAATGTTGATTTTATTTCCATATAAAATTATCGTACTTTTTTTTTCAAATTATCACAAAAAATGCATACAATAATGGTATAATATGTATTATCATACAAACCATAAAATTATTGTACGTTTGACAATGCTGCTCTGAACTCGCTTTCAATGGCTAACTGAACAGGACAGCCGACATGACCAATCCAAGAATGATCACGTGAGCCTCAGTGGACCACGTGACAATTACCAGAGTTTAATTTTGTTGTATTCCCAAAATTGATATATATATATATAAAACCTGTATCATTACAATTTTATTATTTTTATTATTTTATATATATTTTATATATATATATGCATGCAATTTCTTCATTTAATGTGGGAGCCCCTTTTTGTGGAACTTGGTTCAGCTGCACCATTTGCAGTTTTGCACCAGATGGTCCAGGGTAAATCCAGCATTGGAATATTTCTGTGGTGCCCCCCTCCCTTGATGCCCTAAGCATGTACTTATTTTGCTGAATGGTTAATCCAACCCTGACTTTGACACACTATTGACTATAAACAAATTTGGCAAAGTGGTAAAGGTAGCAAAATTCAAAAGCAACAGTAGAAGACATTCAAAGGAACGAAGCAATGTACTATGAAAGTACCAGGGTGTATAGTGTATAGTCTTGATTTTTATTTATTTTTTTACTAATACATTTTGTTATTTTCTGTTGTATGCATTCTAACAAAAGAGCTATAATACAAGAACCTAACACATACTGCATTAAACAAAAGAAAAAAAAAAGCCAAAACAAAAATACAATCAATCTAAAAAATCTCAGAAACATTTCAAAACCAACCCTTACCCATTGTGTATTGTTAAAATATGATTATGTTTTATATAACTGCACTTCTTTAAAATGCAGGTATCATGGCTGTATGGCTTTTAGCACTACTTCAGCCACTGCTGATGTGAACTTTGGGTTGTCTCTCTGCATCCATGAAAATCCAAGTTACTTCTGTCTCCCAAAGTTGTTACTCTAATTGTTGGCTCTGAATTCACTGGACATGCGAGTGTGACAGGTGCCATGTCTACTGGACTGCTACAAATAAATTCATGAAAGTTGGGTGCAAGAGAAGCAGGCATCTTAGAAATGAGCATTTACAGTTCAAAGGTTGAATTATCATTTGAGCAATATGGGCTCATGTTTGGTTCAATTCACTAAGAGGAATGCATTTTGTAGGACCCAAGAGTGCGCCCCTGTTATGTACGCTCTGCCTCTCTGTATCTCAATACTGGAAAAGGTCAGATATAAAAAATAAATGTGTTAAAATCTTGCAAGAAATTGTTTAGGCTTTTGATAGTAACAAAGTAAGATGAGGCACATGTTCGAACTGAAATAAGTATGCATAAAAATGTCACTTTCCAAAAGATCTGAGGACAGTACAGTAGTCTGATCTTTAGTACAGGACTATCTCGGGTACACTGCAACTGACTCATACAGTCTGGGTAAAAGTGAATTTTGCACAAGGGATGAAAAGTTCTTCTTTACACAGAGATCCATGATGTAGATATATGGAGTAAATTACCTAGTAGTGTGGAACACTTGGGAGACCTTCAAAACTCAGCTCTGTCAGTTAGGGGAAAATAGGTTAATAGGACTGAAATGTTTCGTATGGCCAAATGGCCTGTTCCCATCAAAATTTTCGTAATGTTCTAAAGTATTAATAAAAAGCCATATGAAAGAGTGATAAATATTCCCAAATTTTAAAATCTAGGTACTACTCATGGTGGCACAGTACCATTTCACATTTCTAGCTACTTGGGTTCGAGTCCTGACCCTGTCACTAACTGTATGGAGTCTGCCCGACATTCACTTTCTTGCAATATCCCAAATATGTGTGCATTGGGTCTATTTGGCTTTGACTGTTAGAGGAATGAAAGGAAATGCAGACTTAAAAGTACCACAAAATAAACCTGAATGCCACTAAATACAGTAATAAAGGACTGAAAGAGCAATGTTATCATAAGCAAGTGATGGCACTCTTTTTGGTGGACATTTCAGAAATCTTCTTCATGCAGAACATTGAGTCCTAGCAACAACAAAAAAGTGTTAGAACCTCTTTGGGCAAAATGTGTCTTTGTTCCAAGCGAGTCCCATAAGTAGCTATTAACTAATTTTCAAAACTTTATTCAAGCCATTGTGCTTTTGAATATTTAATTAGATAATGCCTGGCAGACAACAAGAAACAGCACATTCTCTCAAGTAGGGTGATTAAAATATGCAAATTAAATCCCCTAAATCATCAAGGAGGAATGCAGTCACAATAAAGTGGTTACATCCTCTCTTTGTCAGTCTTTTCACACAACCCTAATAACAATGCCAGAAGCTTGAAATCCAGCCGTAATTGAAATTTGTCTTTGTAATTTAACTAAAGTCATATCTGCTGGTTAATGCTTCAAACTATTGTCAATGCATTTTCAATTCGTAAAGGTGATGATTTTCTGTCCTCGCTTTGTTTCTGAGGATATCAAAGATGCAGAGCAGAGCAGGTCCTCTTGTAGTCAGTCATACAGCAAGTTTTTGGCCTGCACAGGCAGACCAATGGGGATGTGGGGAGCTGCTCTTCTCTCTTTTTTGAACTGGGATTCAGTTCTACAATCCAACTTGTTTATGCCATTCATTTTTGAATTATCCTGGTCCAAATTATTTGCTGCTTGTCACATTCATTATAAATTGTAAGGCAAATGGCTTATGCCTTGAGTAATGGTATCCTTTCTTGAAATCCTAATGTTGCCTTTTATCTCATTTTCTCCCCTCAGATGCAGTATTCAAAGGTTATTAAACTTTATTTTGGACCTACTTAATGAACTGAATTGCTGTTATCCTTCTTTTTCTTCATCTTTTCCCTCTTCTATGTAGGGTGTCAAGGTGCTTGATCAACCTTCTCCAAACAGTTTGCCAGTTAAGCCCTTTCCCTTCAAATCTTCTTTAACTCTCTCCATTCACCTGCGCTTTTCATGTCTCAGCTCCAAACATCTTTGCTGGCCTTACCACTGTCTTAAAAACCTCACTTTTAACCTTCACCTTAATTCTTTGATCACACAATACTCCTGAAATCTTTTCCCAACTGTTCTCTCCACACTGCACATTGTGGGTTATCTCTGCATCTAGTTTTCCATCTTGGACTACCACTGATCGTAGATGTTTAAATTTAGACATTCTTTTCAATAGCATTCCTTGCAGGCTAATTTCTGTGTCCTGATCATCATTTGAACTCATATATTTTGTCTTCTTCCTATTCATCTTTAATCCTCTATCTTCCAAAGCCATTCTCATTGTTCCAACTTCCTCTCCTCTTCCATTTTTTTGATGCTACACAACAGAATGTCATCAGCAAAAACAATGCACCAGGTGGATTAGCCTTTTATCCCATGGCTCAACCATAACCATAACTAGATCAAAGAGACTTAAAGAAGATCCCTGGTGCAGACCTACTCTAACTGGGATGTTGTCTGTTACCCCCAACCCTGCTTTTAACCCTGCTGATACGGTGGAGCACTTTAAAACACTGCTGAAAACACATTACTTTAACATGGCCTTTCTATAACTTCAATTTAACTTAATTTAACTTAATCCTGATACTCTATATGTTCAATTTCCTCATAATAACTATTCAGGGTAGCTCTACAACCCGTACTGACCCCTACTCTCTTCTCTGTTTCTTTTTCCGGTTTCTTTGTGGTGGTGGCCTGCGCCACCTCCACCTACTCAAAGCTTCATGATGCTCCAACAATGATGGATGGACTAAAAGGCAGAATTCTACGTGACCATCATCATCAAGCCTTTCCGTGAGAACCCTAAATCCAAAGAGGACTGTTTCATTTATGTTAGGTAGAATGCCCAGTGGGGACTGGGCGGTCTCATGGTCTGGAATCCCTACAGATTTTATTTTTTTTTCTCCAGCCGTCTGGAGTTTTTATTTTGTTTTTTCTGTCCCCCCTGGCCATTGGACCTTACTCTTATTCGATGTTAATTAATGCTGATTTATTTTGTTTTCATATTGTGTTTATTTCTTTATTATGTAAAGCACTTTGAGCTACTGTTTGTATGAATATGTGCTATATAAATAAATGTTGTTGTTGTTGTTTAACCCAAGTCCTCACTCCCTCATACATATCCTGAACAATCCTTGCACACTTCTCTGGTACTTCCTTCTCTCTCATGCATCTTCAGACCTTTTGACGTGGCACACTATTATACACCTTCTCTAAATCAATAAACACCATATGCAGTCCTTTCTGTTTGACTCGATGCATTCCTATGAGCTGTCTCAGTGCAAAGACTGTATCAGTTGTTTGTCTCACTGGCATTAAAACCAAACTGCTCCTCCCCTATGGTGGTCTTTTCCCCACTCTAACCCTTTCCCAAATTTTAATTGTGTTTGACAACAGCTTTATCCCTCTATAGTTTCCAAAATCCTGAATATCGCCCTTGTCCTTATAAATTGGTAAAATCACATTGTTCCTCATCTTCAATGGCATTCTGTCTTGTTCTTCTGCATTAAATCCCACAACATATCTACTCCATTTTCTCCTAAACTCTTCAACACTTCTGCTGGTATTTCATTTGGTCCTGTTGCCTTTCCATTCTTCATTCTTTTCACCTTCCTCCCTCCTTATTCTTGGTATTAGCTCTTTATTTGGGACTCCATTCCAAATATTACTCTTGTATTTTCTTCACACAACGGTTTTTCGAAGTATCTCATCCATCTACCACTTTAATTTTCTATTAACAGGTTAGGTTTATTCTTTCTCTCAAATAACTTATGTTTGTAAGTTAAAAATGAACTCATAAGTTGTTTGCTTTTCAAATTTCTTCTCCAGTTAATCATTTTTTCATTTCTTTTTCACATGCACATGAGAGGTTCTGTTTTAAATTTAAAAGAATTGGGAATTCAACAACAACAACATTTATTTATATAGCACATTTTCATACAAAATAATGTAGCTCAAAGTGCTTTACATATTAAAGAATAGAAGAATAAAAGACACAGTAAGAAAATAAAATAAGTCAACATTAATTAACATAGAATAAGAGTAAGGTCCGATGGCCAGGGTGGACAGAAAAAACAAAAAAAACTCCAGACGGCAGGAGAAAAAAATAAAATCTGCAGGGATTCCAGACCATGAGACCGCCCAGTCCCCTCTGAGCATTCTACCTAACATAAATGAAACAGTCCTCTTTGTATTTAGGGTTCTCACGGAAGGACTTGATGATGATGGTCACGTAGACTTCTGGCTTTCAGACCATCAATGTTGGAACATCATGATGCTTTGAGTAGGTGGTGGTGGCGCAGGCCGCCACCACAAAGAAACCGGAAACAGAAACAGAAGAGAGAGTAGGGGTCAGTACAGATTTTAGAGCCACCATGAATAGTTATTATGATGAATTGAACATACAGAGTATCAGGATTAAGTTAAAGTGAAGTTATGAAAAGGCCATCTTAAAGTAATATGTTTTCAGCAGTGTTTTAAAGTGCTCTACTATATTTGCCTGGCGAATTCCTATTGGCAGGCTATTCCAGATTTTAGGTGCATAACAGCAGAAGGCCGCTCACCACTTCTTTTAAGTTTAGCTTTTGGAATTGTAAGGAGACACTCATTTGAAGATCTAAGGTTACGATTTGGAATATAGGGTGTCAGACATTCCGATATTTAAGATGGAGCGAGATTATTTAAGGCTTTATAAACCATAAGCAGAAATTTAAAGTCAATTCTGAAAGATACAGGTAACCAGTGTAGTGACATCAAAACTTGAGAAATATGTTCAGATTTTCTTTTCCTAGTTAGGATTCTAGCAGCTGCATTCTGCACTTGTTGCAAATGATTTATGTCTTTTTTGGGTAGTCCTGAGAGGAGTGCGTTACAGTAATCTAAGCGACTGAAAACAAAAGCATGAATTAATTTCTCAGCATCTTTCAATGATATAAGAGGTCTAAGTTTTGCTGTGTTTCTTAAGTGAAAAAATGCTGTCCTAGTGATCTGATGAATATGCGATTTAAAATTCAGGTTACAGTCAACAGTTACCCCTAAGTTTTTTATTTCCGTCTTAACTTTTAATCCTAATGCATCAAGTTTATTTCTGATTCAGGGTTTAAGGTGTAGATGGGTAGGTGGGTGTGTGACACAAACAACGTGACCCATGATTTTGACATTGACAGCGAAGACGTGGAACCATGCATTCCCTGAGAGGAAATGAACGGCTGCGTTCAATCAAAATGAACACATGGCGTACAAGTGGCATTGCTTACACATCCATAGGAAAGTCACAGCAGCTTTCCACAAACAACTCCCGTCACAAAACAAACTGCTACACACTGTCACAATAAACAATACAACGCAAGACTCTGCCACACATAGTAAACACAAAGATTAGCCTGAACTTCCGCAGAAAGTGCAAGAATGACTGCTCTACTCTTTCTTGGCACACATCTCTGCTGTCTCATCTGAGGACTTAAAAACTTTATTCATTGCAGACCCTCTGATTGACAGTTTTCATCTCTAAAACTTTATTCTATGCAGACTTTCTGATTCACAGAGTTTTCATCTCTACATGTCATCTCTGCACACTCTCTGTAGTGATGTGCTCAGAATGCTGATTTTTTTTATCAACAGAGGATATAATTTCTATATTGTATACCAAGCCTTCATCTAGACCCAGCAAAATTCACTCCATCACCCTTCCCACTGGTTTACTGACTGATCCTTCCACAGAAGTTTTTTTTCCAATTCCCCTCATGACCTCCTACTGCTGACCAGCTAACCTACAATGATTTCTTGTCCATTGCTTCCTCAACAATTAAAAGCCACCTTCCTCACTGTGCATTTCATGTTCCATCTGGCATCTCCACCTCACCTGCAAATACAGTCATATGAAAAAGTTTGGGAACCCCTCTTAATTATTTGGATTTTTGTTTATCATTGGCTGAGTTGATATTGGGTTGAATTCATCCGTCCCTCAACTTTAACAAGCGCCCCAGTCCCTGAACTAGCCACACAGCCCACAGCATGATGGAACCTCCACCAAATTTGACAGTTGGTAGCAGGTGTTTTTCTTGGAATGCGGTGTTCTTCTTCCGCCATGCAAAGCGCTTTTTGTTATGACCAAATAACTCAATTTTTGTCTCATCAGTCCAAAGCACTTTGTTCAAAAATGAATCTGGCTTGTATAAATGAGCGTTTGCATACAACAAGCGACTCTGTTTGTGGTGTGAGTGTAGAAAGGGCTTCTTTCTCATCACCCTGCCCTACAGATGTTCTTTGTGCAAATTGCGTTGAATTGTAGAACGATGTACAGATACACCATCTGCAGCAGATCTTTGGAGGTGATCTGTGGGTTGTCTGTAACCATTCTCACAATCCTGCGCATATGCCGCTCCTGTATTTTTCTTGGCCTGCCAGACCTGGGTTTAACAGCAACTGTGCCTGTGACCTTCCATTTCCTGATTACACTCCTTACAGTTGAAACTGACAGTTTAAACCTCTGCTTTTTGTAGCCTTCTCCTAAACCATGATACTGAACAATCTTTATTTTCAGATCTTTTGAGAGTTGCTTTGAGGATCCCATGCTGTCACTCTTCAGAGGAGAATCAAAGGGAAGCACAACTTGCAATTGACCACCTTAAATACCTTTTCTCATTATTGGACACACACTGCCTATGAAGTTCAAGGCTTAAAGAGCTAATCCAACCAATTTGGTGTTACAAGTAATCAGTACTGAGGAGTTACATGCATTAAAATCAGCAAAATTACAAGGGGACCCAAATTTTTGCACAGCCAGTTTTTCACATTTGATTTAATTTCATACAACTAAATACTGCTTTACTAAAAATCTTTGTTCGGAAAATACCCCAGTACTCAGATGTTCCTTATAAATGAAAGACATACCATTGTTATCTTTTTTGTTCAAAGTAGAGTAAATTATTATGCAGGCTGAGAGGGGTTCCCAAACTTTTTCAAATGACTGTACATCTGTAAAATTGTGCATATTTTTAGTCCCAATGGATGATTTAGCATCAGACAGTGAGACTCCTTCTTATTAAAATCTCATTGTATTTTTTGTAGACAGTGTTGACAGCTTGCAGATCATTCTAAGAGAACATGTCAGAGCAGTCAAGATCAAGACTGTTTGAAACATTTCCCTTCTCTGGACGGTAACCACACTGACCTTTCTGTTTGTGTTCTTTCACAAGGTTTAAAAGTAATCTTTCAAAATAAAGTAGTAGGAAGTAAGCTTATTCTCAAACTCAAGTGACATATTCCTACAGCAATAAACAACCAACTAATATTTGTCTCCTCTATGCTCTCTAAGGGCTGCATTTCCCACATCAGCTTGCCTTTCACCCATGTGATACAGTTTACAATACAATACAGTTTATTTTTGTATAGCCCAAAATCACACAGGAAGTGCCGCAATGGGCTTTAACAGGCCCTGCCTCTTGACAGCCCCCCAGCCTTGACTCTCTGAGAAGACAAGGAAAAACTCCCAAAAAAACCTTGTAGGGAAAAATGGAAGAAACCTCGGGAAAGGCAGTTCAAAGAGAGACCCCTCTCCAGGTAGGTTAGGCGTGCAGTGGGTGTCAAAAGAAGGGGTTCAATACAAGTATACAGAACAGAACAAATCCTTAATACAGCATAATAATAAAAATTTTAGAAGTACAGAGCAGAATTTAACAGTAGATGATATCACATAATAAGATTTGGATATTTTTAGAGTCCTGGAGACCTCATCCGTCAAGCTGCCTCCCCATTTGGCCATTCCACAGCTGAAACATTGCTCAGCCAGCCAATCCGATGAAAGGACCCCTCTTTCCCATGATTCCTGTGATCCTCCATCAGGGATGACTTTACCATAGGCAGGTGGGCCGTGGCACCAATTGCCACATTTGAGTACCGAGAACAGAAACAGAATAGGTGAGGGTTAGTAACAAATTATAATAATCATGTTACTTATGTTTTAGTGCTAATGACTAACAACAGAGATGCAGTATGTACAGTTATTCAGCAGCTCTAGTCAGGATATGCTAAACTGAAGTAGTAAGTCTTCAGCCGGGATTTAAAGGCTGGGACCGAAGGGGCATCTCTTATAGAAGCAGGAAGACCATTCCACAGTTTAGGGGCCCTGTAACTAAAAGCTCGACCTCCCATTGTTATTTTATTAATCCTTGGAATCATAAGCAGACCGGCATCTTGAGATCTTAATGTGCGCTCAGGTTTGTAAGTCATGATAAGTTCAGACAAGTAAGCCGGACCTTGGCCATTTAATGCTTTATATGTTAAAAGGAGGATTTTGAAATCTGCCCTAAACTTAAACGGGAGCCAGTGTAAGGATTTATGAACTGGAGTTATGTGTTCATATTTTCTTGTTCTTGTAATAATTCTTGCAGCCACATTTTGGATTAACTGGAGGCTGTATAAAGAACAGTTTGAACAGCCAGTGAACACCGCATTGCAGTAGTCAATCCTACTAGAGATAAATGCATGAATTAATTTCTCAGAATCCTGTTTATTTAGAAAGCGCCTTAATTTCCTAACATTTTTAAGATGGAAGAAACATGTTTTGGACAACTTTGTAATATGTGCTTTAAATGACATGCTAGAATCAAAAATAACTCCTAGATTGCGGGCTGATTCAGTAAAATTAATTGGGATTTCAACTGAGTTAAAAGACGACAAAATATTGCTGTGATCAGCGTCATTCCCTCCAACAATTAACATCTCTGTTTTATCTGTATTTAAAGACAAGTAATTATCATTCATCCACTCCTTTAATTCACTAACACGACTAATTAAAGACAACATCGGAGAAACTTCATTTGATTTAAATGAAAGGTATAACTGGGTGTCATCTGCATACGAGTGAAAATGAACATTATGTTTCCTAATGAGAGATCCCAGTGGAAGCATGTAAAGTGAAAACAGTAAAGGTCCCAGTACTGAGCCCTGCGGGACACCATATTGAACTTCTGTGTATAATGATGGAGTACTGTCAGCACATTTCTGTACGTATTGGAATCGATTTGATAAATAAGAACTGAACCAAGCGAGCATGTGGCCTGTAAGCCCAATATCATTTTCTAGCCTGTGCAGTAAAATAGAATGGTCAATGGTGTCAAATGCTGCACTTAAGTCTAACAACATAATTACAGTGATCTCCTGGGCTTTCTTCCCTCTTTCCACACTGTTGAGATTTTAACACCACACAATAGCAGAATGGGCGAGACTGTCAAAATATTCACAAAATAAGACAGGTATCCAAACAGATTGGCTCAAAAATAGGTCTCACCTAACTTGAGCCTTACCTTAGGAAACTGTAAGGTTTCAGAATACAAGGCACCAAACAAGTAGAACAGGAAAAAAAAATTAGCAGTGTCCCAAAATATACCTAGAATGTCAAAGACATATCAATAAGTATGTCTTACAACAGGGAGTGAACTGTAAAACTCTGGCTTAGTGTCACAAGGAATGTTTTTAAATGAAAAGGATCAAAAAAGAAGCAAAAAGGAGATGTCTTAAAAGCAATCCAGAGCAAACAAGTCCCGAATTGAAACCAGAAGAATATTCTAGTTAACAGAATATTAAAGTTTAAAAAACTCAGCAAAATCCAATAGATAGCAGTACTCACACAACCCACCTCCAGAGGTCATTCAAGGAACTGCAAGGAACTCACTTTCCATGCATGTTTTTAATGGCTGGAGGGGCTGTTCCTTTGTGGTGAGATAAGGGTGGCCCCACCTCTTGGGGAATCTGCCCACAAAATATAAGGAGCATAGCAGGACACAGTCACAACACAGAATCTAAACAATAAATACATGATAAATAATTTACAAAAAGCAAACCTACAAATACATTAAAACATATCTAAATAATAAATGGACAGCACAATACTGTATTAAGAAAAATGATCATAACAAATGAATAATACTGAAAATTGAAAATACAGAAAAAAAGAAACAAGCATAAACAAGGGGAGGAACTCTAGCTAAAAATAACACATACCTTTATATTGTAATACCTTATGACTTTTAACATTCACACCTGGTGAAGCCTCAACAGCCAAAATTGCACACAGGCATTTTAGGATATTTTGTATTACTTTATTTTTCCCTGGACGTTTTGGTACAGATTTTCGTATTGGTATAAAAAGTTATATCTGCATCCAAGTTTACAGATTCAAAAAACAAGTCCTTGCTGTTACCTTTGTTAAAGATCTGTCAGCTAAAAGCCAACTATGGTTTTCTCAACTATGATTTTCATCTCGTGTTTTGGTTGTTGTATTCTTAGTCTCCTGGGTCCTCATGCATAATGCCGTTTGTAGAATTGACATTAAAACATGGTGTATGGACAAAAGTTGAAATGTGCGTATGCACAAAAAAATACAGATGCACAAAACTGTGCGTAAGCCAATTTCCATGTTCTTCCACTACATAAATCCCGGTCAGCGTGAAAAGTAACGCTTGTGCACTCACCTGCTGACCCTCCCAGACTACTCCCAGAATTACACCTCTTTGAATATGAAAATCAATATAAATATTCTCTTAAGTGCAGCATTCTGTGAAAAGACAAAGGCAAAAGCACAGGGAAAAAGAAGAAGTGAAGGTAATAAAAAACATCCTATTTGTTAGTTTAAGCAGTTGTATAACCAACAAAAGGAAGCTGATTGAAAGTTCAAGATCAGAAAGTTGCACAGTGCCTGAAATAAAAAAGAACTTGTCAGATATCAAAGTCGCCGTTAAAAGGCGAGTTGTATCCCACTGTCTGAGTGTCATATGGAAGCTTATTAGGGTACAGAGAAAAGAAAAACAAAATAGGGACACAGTTGAAAAAAAACCTTGAAATGTCAACTTTAATCTCGAAATTTCCACTTTAATCACGTAGTTTATTTTGTCATTAAAGTAAAACGTCATAAACTTCATCTTAAAATCTTTTGATTTACTAGTTTCTCAAATCCCATCGTAATTTTCTTTCTCCAAGTAACCAATCCCCACACAATTAGCTCTCTAATAAAAGTCAGAACGCAGATTTTTCAAAACTTTTAGGGAACATTAATATCTTCACAGCACATGTTTATTCCATCCATCTGTCCTTCCAGTGTCATGCCAGTCCCAGCAAGCATACAGTGCAAAGCAGGAACAATCCCTGAATGGGGCACCAGTTCATCACTAGCACTGTCCACTGTGTCCAGACATTTAATTAATGACAGTATACATTATTTAAATGAAGTTAAAAAATGTATCTGTATAATCTATACTAATAAAAGGCAAAGCCCTCACTGACTGACTGACTGACTGACTGACTGACTGACTCACTCATCACTAATTCTCCAACTTCCCGTGTAGGTGGAAGGCTGAAATTTGGCAGGCTCATTCCTTACAGCTTACTTACAAAAGTTAGGCAGGTTTCATTTCGAAATTCTACGGGTAATGGTCATAACTGGTACCTACTTTGGACCATATATATGGCCATAGCCTGCAGCTCGGTCGCCGTGTGAGGCGGAGTTGCGTCCCGCATCATCACGCCTCCCATGTAATTGAGTGCCTGCCCATATAAGGTAAATATTCGCAGGGTGAAGGACTGTGCTTATGCAAACGAAGATGAGATGGTCTAGTGTTTGGCACAAACTCAGCGAAAGTGCGAGAGAAACTTTTAAGTGCCGGGTCTTAGCTAACATTAAATAAAGCCGTGGACAATGCAAGATCATACAAGAGAGCGGCTCACGTGAACTGACTGTGAACACAGTATGTAGAGAACAAGGAAGAGCTCCAAAGAGCGCTGAACAAAAAACGCATTACACAATTGAGAAGGCAGCAAAAGAATATGAAGCGAGTGACGCATACAAGCTTATTCATAAGTGCAGCTACAAAGTGTAAAGCTTAACTTTAAATTAAGTTCATAGACACGCTGATGCTGGCGTTTGTCATGCCTAAGACAAATACGATATTTGCGATATACAAGTTTAATGAGAGAACGCGGGGTATAAACGACACTTTTGATCACTTTGTAACAAAGTTAAAATTGCTGGTGAAGGACTGTGCTTACGCAAATGAAAATGAGATGGTCAGGGATAGAATAGTGTTTAGCACAAACTCTGCAAAAGTGCGACAGAAACTTTTAAGTGCCAGGTCTGAGCTAACATTAAATAATTGCTGGTGAAGGACTGTGCTTATACAAACGAATAAAAAGCAAATGTTACGTAATTTTTAAAATGTTTCCTTTTCTTTTTCATAGCTTCTTTAACACACTTCTTCTCTGCTGCGAAGCGCGGGTATTTTGCTAGTGTAATATATATACTTTACTGCATTTCATCTTAAAAATATCAAGCGATCCATGAAGATAGCTCCTGGAAATCTAAATCGACTTAGAAGACAGTCATCATCATCTGTAAATACGTGCCCACATCTATTGAATTGAATTGAATTCCTTTATTGTTATTGTGTGGTACAATGAGATTCAATATGAAAATTTTCCATAAATCTATTTTCCTATTAAATGGTAAAATAACTACAACAACAACAATAACAATAAATTGTACTTAAAAGTATAAACAATTCTACCGGGAGCACTTGATGGACTGATTGAGTTAGTTTATAGCTCTTGGGATGAAACTGTTTCTGAACCGCGAGGTTCATACAGTTGAGGCTCTGAAGCATTTGCTGATGGGAGAAGTTCTAACAGACTATGCGCATGGCTGAGGCAGCGTGTGCTAGATTCTCTACCTCGACAATTCTCTGTGTACTTGATACAATACCATAGAGCTTTTCGATCAGCTGCTGTATAGTTGTGATTCCCCACTCAGATACAATGGGCTAAAATACAGGTGCGCTGAGAGTAACAACACTAAAGCAGCTATGGTATTTGGAATAGTTTGGCCATTCCGCGCATCATTATATTGTTACAGGTTGATTACAATCAGATGCCTTAAACTAAAAAACGATATGGGGTTAATTTCAGTGTTTTTGATAAAGCCACATCAGGGATGTGAATTGAATAAATAAAAGGAAACCACACAGGAACAGTAGCACTGCTTTAACGCTGGGTGCCGCCAGTGTGCAAAACCAAGCTAAAAACTTGCGTATGCTATGGTTTGACCTGGCGTGAAAATGTGTGTGGCTTTATGCCAAGTTTAGTTTTTATACATCGCGATTTGAGCGTGGAAACAGGTGTACACAACATTTTTGTGCATACACACTGTTTATACATGAGGAAAGGTTGTAAAAAATTGACTAAGACAGAATACCCAACAAAACCTTCTTTATACATAATTTTTGAGTGCACAAATAACAACTACATTTTAAAGCAACTTCTTTACATTATTAATGTGTTGGCTAAAATAAAATCATCAACAGGGTGGTTAAGATGCCAAAATCAATATATGAATTAAAATTTGCTGTGTCGGGAGGAAAGCGGCTGCAGGGCAGACAGGCACTGCCACATTAGCACGGCCTAAAAGTGAGTATTACTTCAACATGGCTAAAGGGCCATACGTGATATTTTTACTTATCCTGATCCTTTCAAAGGTATTGTTGGTTTGCACCATTTTGGACAGGTTTATGAGACCTAACTGGAGCTGATGAGGGACCATCAGCCACGCTTATCAGCAAAAATGAACATCAATAATGAATCAGGAAAACAAGTGTCAAAAAAGATATGAATGAAAACAACTCTGTAACAAACCATAATTCTTTGTGTACAACCATGTCACAACTCTATGGACAGAGATGTAAGAAATTTGAGCACTAACAATGAGAAGCTCGCCCATGGACAATCTGAAGAATACTTGCACCCTGTAACATTGTGCATGGAAAAAGACCCTCCATCTGCTTGAGCTGGCACCGAATGGCTATGATAGTCACCAAGCCAGGACTGTCACAGCTTGCCTTGGGCACTGCTCAGTTGCAGGCACTCGGAAGGGCAAGTCTTACCTAGTAAACTAACATGCACAAAGTTCACAAAGTATGCCAAAGAGATATAACAGAAATACAGTATATCTAATCCTAGAAAAGAAAAGGTTATCCCTGCATAGAACATCTGATAAAAGCATCTTTTATAATTTTTGCTTAATTTCTAAGGTGCCACTTTCAGTACTTTGGGAAGGTGTTGGAAGAACCCTAAATGGTAAATCAAAGTTTCATAAACAGAATGCGACATTTTCAACCTTGTACAAATTGGGGCCGCATCCAAGATTTGTTTTTGCCTTGCTCCTGAGTTTTCTAGGATGGTCTACAGCTCTCCATGACCCTGAACTGGATTAAGTGTGCTAGACAAGGCAGACCTATATAAATATATTGTTTCTTGCTTTGCACCAAATGCTGCTAGGATACATTGAGACCCTAGCAATGCTCAGGTTCTATTTGGTGGAATTGGGAAAGAAGACTTCACTTGGAGCCATTTTTACATTGTTTCCATCAGGGCTAAAATGCTCACTTCTCTTGGCTGGCACACTAATGTTTTAGTGGCTTTTAAAGTAATGTGATAAATTCATTGACGATTCCCACTTTGGAAAAGAGCTACATGTACCTAATAAAAACTCAACATTTCCCCAAACACATGAAATAGTTCCACACACAAGCTAAATGGCAGCAGGCTTTGAAAGCAAATACTACATGCAGAAGCCAGTTACAGCTTGCAAAAATGATTCAATTATTTTTTATTTTCTGTTTTTCTTTCCAGTGAGATAAAGTTGATGTGTAAATAGAAGGAGCTGGAAGACTTCTTAGCCTCAAAACGGCACAGGCTGGGGTTTGGTTCTAAGCCATTGCCCCCTCTCTGTATGTAGTACATTGTGTTTGTCTGCCTTCACACTGTCAGTGTGAATTTTCTGCAGGTATCTCAGTTTTTTGCCACAGCTGAAAAATATGCATGTTAGGTTATTATGACTCCTATAGGAGCTAATACTTTCTACATCATTGGCTGATTCATACCTTGTGCCCAGTAGTGGTGGGAACATAATCTCACCATCCACAAGAACATAAGAAATATGACAAATGAAAAGAGACCATTCAGTCCATCAGGCTCATTGGTTTTGCTAAGAATTTAGAATGTATCTAGAATTTCCACATTGAAGTATTATCTAATATATCTAATCTAATATCTAAGGTTTCCCAGTACTGCATCCAGATACTTCATAAAAGTTGTCATGGATTCTGCATCAACTATATGTCTTGGTAGCTTGTTTCAGATTCACACTACTATCTGTTTGTAGTGCTTCATGGCTTCAGTCCCAAATGCTCTTCCCCTTAATATCCTCTGATGTCTGCAAGTATGTGATGCACTGTTAGTCTGAACAAATCCTGCTGGATCTACTTTATCAATGTCTATGAAGATTCTGAAGACCTACAATAGGTCCCCATGCAGTCTCCTCTAATTTACATTTACTTGCTTGGCAGACACTTTTATCCAAAGCAACTTACAAAAGAGGTAAGCATAATTGAGTAACATTAGGGTAAGCCCTGTTATTTATGTCAGTATTCTGGCCATGCACTTTTGTGTTTTGCTTTTTGAATGGCTTCTGCAGTTTAGGGACATTCATGACATGGCCATAGCCCTCACTCTCGGTTACATTGTGTCATTGTGTTGGTACTATTTGTGCAGGGTGACAGTTTTCAGAAAGGCAGAATGGAATCAGGAGGTGGCAGTGACAGAACAGGTGGGATAACCCGGGAGACTAATTTCTATATATATTGTAGCGACCCGTGGTGGAGTCTTTAAAGAATTTTAGAGCCGAACTCTGCCGTGCACCTCTTCCAAGCTGTCGGCTAGCGGATTGCCAGCGTTAAGCACGCAGCTGCACCCAGCTCTTTAGATAACGAGCACTCGTGCCCCATACACTGCACGACTCCGAGTGTCTCGCAAGTATTGCTGAGATAAATCTTAGCCAATACACAGCTCTGTCCTGTTGTATCTCTTTATTATCGGAGATATTCATCAAACAAAGCTTAAAACTCATTGTATCGCCATTATCAAGGTCATTATCAAAACCATGCTTCTCCATGATGGTAATTATTTACAAATTAATTATCCCCAGACGGCAATGACCCAACCCACCCCACCAGTTGAGCACGAACCCATACAATAATCACAACAAATAGAAAAATACTCCGATGTCATAATAAATTACACAACTATAAGTTTTAATAAATTACCCATAAATTCCCCACAAACTATTTACATAATTTACCCATAAGGCGTGACTCCGCCAGCGCTTGCTGCCGGGTCGTTACAATATAAAATCCAACGTCTGTCCGTCTGCTTTTCACGAGAAAACTACAGGGTAGTCCAGATTTAATTATGCAACTCTTAATGCAATGCAGGAAAACAATACAATTTTGGGTGATTGGCATTTTGTTGATTTGGGAGATCGTGTTCTTATGCACTGCAGGCGGACCAAATTCCTGCAACATCCAGCGTTGCACGTTGTTATAGTGTAATGAAAATTGCATAATTAGATCTGGACCACCCTATACTTAACGGATTTAGATCGGGTTTGAGACTAAACACTGCAATGGAAGAAAAAGTAAGTAAATTGATGGGATCAACGATCCACTAAAATGATAGATAGAGAAAATAAAGGCAGTGTGCTCCCTGATTACTCTCTCAGGTGGGAGTTAGCATATCATAATTTTTTGGACCAATAGTGTCAGTTTTCCGCATTCGACTTATACAATCAACATTATAAAATACCAGAAATTATACGGTAAAATCAAGTCCCGATTTATCTGAGAGAGAACTTATCCGCGAGTATATACGGTATTTAGATTTTCCTTCTCTCAGAGCCTTTTGGTAGTACTTGAAGCAAGTTCTGAGAATTTCAGAAGATACCTAAAGTTAGTCCTTTTTCCACTTATACTTGGCCTGCCTGCATTCCTGTCTGACAGCTCACTTGGCGTCATTTAACCAGTGCTGAACATTGGCTTTAACCTTGACTCTCCTTAACTTTAAGGGTGCGGCCAGATCCAGAGTATCCTTTCAAGTAAAATGTAAAAGCTTAACCAGACCATAAATAACAGAGCAATAGAAAAGGGCTTCTGTCACCAAAGATAAGCGAGTGTCTGAGAAGATATCACAACACTGCAGCACTGTATCAACATTTATAGGATGTGAGTAGCTCTGTGGATGAGTGAAGTTGATGGGTAGCTGCAAAACTTTAGTTTCAAAAACAACTGCAATGTGATGAAAAATGCCGGCGTCAGAAATCTCCAGGGGCCTCATGCATAAACGGTGCGTACGCACAGAAATGTTGCGTAAGAACATTTCCACGTTCAAATCGCGATGTATAAAACCTACACTTGGCGTAAAGCCACGCACTTTTCCACGGTACCTCATACCTTGTCGTATGCAAGTTCTCCGCTCGGTTTTGCAGACTGGCGGCACCCAGCGTCAAAGCAGTGCTACTGTTCCTGTGTGGTTACTCTTTATTTTCCTGACGCAGCTTTATAAATACACTGAAACTAACTGCATATTGTTTATTAGTGTAATGCATCTGATTGTAATTAACTTGTAACAATATAATGGTCCAGGGAATAGTCATAGTATTCCAAATACCATAACTGCTTTAGCGTTGTTACTCTCACTGCATCATCTTCTTCTTCTTTTTCGTCTTTCAGCTGCTCCCTTTAAGGGTTGCCACAGCGGATCATCTTTTTCCATATTACTCTCACTGCACCACTCGGAGTATTTGTATCACTGTATCTGAGTGTGAATCAGAGCAGCAGCTGATCGGAAAGAGAATTATCGGGATACAGCATCAAGCACATGCTGCCAAAGCCACGGCAAAGCCTTTCCTGTACGGACCTCGCAGTTCAGAAACAGTTTCATCCCAAGAACTATAAACGCACTCAATCAATTGCTCCTTGTAGAACTGTTTGTACTTATAAGTACAATTACCCCACTGTAAACTTGCACTACAGTTATAATATTGCACAACCTGCGCCACTTTATAAAGCGCGTATTTACATATGATGATGGTATCATTTGTAAGATGAAATGCAGCAAAATATGTTGATTATATTATACAGATAAAACTTTAACTTCATTTAAATAATCTGTATTGTTAATAATTAAACATGTGAGGACACAGTGCCGCAGCGCTAGCATGTTCACGTATTGTTCCTGCCTTGCGCTGTATATTTGCTGAGGCTGGCGCGACACTGGAAGGATAGAAGGATAGAATAATTAAACATGTACTATGAAGATATTTCAATGTTCCTTAAAAGTTTTGAAGAATTGTCGTTGTAAGCTTACAGATGGCTTAACGTCTATTACAGAGCTGATTGTGTGGCGATTGGGTATTTGGGGAAAGAAAAGTAAGAACATGAATTGAACGTTAGTACGTTTAAAAGAGACAGTACTGCTACAATAAATTATTTCATTAAAGGTCGCGCATGGCGCAGCAGCATCTTGTGTGAGACATGAACAATCACTGCGCCATCGTGTTTCCATGTTTAATAACATGCTTTCATGAAAATGATACCACGTATACATCTCAGTATTTTAATTATTCAGAGAGCTGTAATATCTCAAATGTAATAGATTCTGTGTCCTGTTGGAGAAAGAGAAAGAATGGAAGCAAGTAGTGATTCACACACAGAGCACATAGAAGATCAAATACAAAACAAAGCATTTAACATGCTACTTTAGTTCCGATGGGATTTGAGAAACTGGTTAATTAAATGATTTTAAGATGAAGTTTATGATGTTCTACTTTAATAACAAAATAAACTACGTGATTAAAGTGGAAATTTCGAGATTAAATCTGACATTTCATGCTTTTTTCCCACTGTGTGCCTATTTTTTTGTCTGTACCCTAATAAGCTCAGATGGTGGGCTACAACTCGCCTTTTCACTGCGACTTTGATATGTGACTTCTTTTTTATTTCGGGCACTGTGCAACTTTGTGAATGTGAGCTTTTGAGTTTCTCCGACACGCTATGTCACTCGATCAACTTCCTTTTGTTGTTTATACCACTGTTTAAATCAACAAATAGTATGCTTTTCCTTTGCCTTCACTTGATATTCGCTGAAATTCTTATATTTTTTCCCCGTGCTTTTCCCATTGTCTTTTCACAGAAGGCTGAGCTTAAGGGCGATTTAGATTGATTTGCATATTCATAGAGACGTAATTCTGGGAGGAGTTGGGGGTGGGACAGAAGACGCGTGCACGAGCGTTTATTGACTAATTGACTTTTCACGCTGACCGGGATTTATGGAGCGGAAGAACGTGGAAGTTGGAATACGCACAGATTCCTGCATCTAGATTTTTCTGTGCGTAAGCACATTTCGGATTTTGTGCTTACGTCATGTTATAGTGTGAATTCTACACACGGCCTTATGCATGAGGCCCCAGATTATTTAGAGAGAGACCAAGTGACTAAGTCTAACATATGACCTGTCTGATGTGTGGGACTTGAAAACCACCTGACCCAAATTAAAAGAGTCAACAAAACCTAGGAATTCCTTAACCAGGGGTTTTGTCAGACAGCAGACATGAATGTTCAAATCTCCTAGAATCAGCAGTCTATCAGAATGTGACCCCATAATAGATAAGAACTCCGAGAACTCCTGGACAAAAGCCTTATTATATCTAGGAGGTCTATAAACAAATGCACACGGTATGGGATTGGTAAGATCAATTTTCAACAGTTGAGCCTCAAAACTAGAGAAATTGTTTACAAACATAAGTCTACTTATAAAACGATTATGAAAAACAGTAGCTGGTCCACCACCCCAACCAGAGATTCTAGGTGCAATAAAAAAGTTACAATCGGGAGGAGAAACTGAGTTGCCAGCACTTAACCACATCTCTTACATGAAATAAAAAGTCCAGGTTTCATGACATGAAAAAGTAATTTAAAGTAAAAGATTTATTGGCTGCGGACCAAACATTCATTAAGGCCTCTTCACAAAGCCTTCACTGAACGGAGGCTGTCAAAGTTAGCTCCTCCACCCCTCCCACTTGATCCGGAAAGTAGATATCCAGGAGCAGAACAGATGGTAGAAATAAAACTGTCAGTCAGAAAACCGAAGGGCGTACTCCAGTGCAGCCTCCAACGAGATCCGTGGTGGATATAACATGGGCATCGTATAATTCCTAGAGTGACACAATTATTATATAATCCAGTTCCCAAGTGAGGCATTATCAAAGAAAACAATACTACAATACTACTTTTTTGTGAATGTTTGTTGTATAAGTTTTAATTTATATCCCATGTTTTATGGATATTAAAATATTTATGTGGTTGTATTGTTGTATATGTTTTAATTTATATCCCATGTTTTATGGATATTAAAATATTTATGTGGTTGCAGTATTGTTTTCTTTGAATACTTTTACTTTTGTTGTAATTTTATCGTGTTGTAGTTTTTTGTTATTGTTATTATTACAAAACATGTTCATTTTATAATACTAAGTCTCCAGATATTTTTTCTAAGTATAATTTTTATGTGTTGTCTTTTAATATTTGTCTTATTTATGCATCTTCTGTGTTTTTTTAAGTGTTTATTATATAAACTTTCATCTCTATTCCATGTTTTATGGACATTACAATATTTACTCTTTGTAGTATTTTTTTCCTTCAAATATTTTCTTTGTATTCTGTTCTGTTGCAATTTTTTATCTTATCTCATAACTCTTATTGTAGTTATTATTAATTAATTATTTTTTATTTTGTTGTCTTTTATAATACATCTGTTGTGTTACTCATATTGGGTAAATGACTTTAATTTTAGGTTAAAGAATTAATTATTAGAGTTTGTTTTTAGAGTAATCCTGTTTTTTTTTGGAGAACTTGGTTTACGGTTTTGTGGTATTATTTAATCAAAAGAATGTTTTTTAAATTTGAGTTTGGATTAAGGTTAGGATTTGGATTTTGGATAGGGTTAATATTAAGATTAGGTGTTAAATGATTTTTAAAGTTAGAATTAGGATCCTGGTTTGGAATTAGGTTTAAGATTAGAATAAATTTGTAATTTTTGGATTAAGTGGAATATTGTGTTTGTTTTAGGGTTAGAATACATTATGGATTAAGATTAAACTCAGTATTTTATTATACCTTATCTTCTTTCACTTTTTTATTATTTATATTTTTTTGTTTTTCATCTTCTTTTTTTGATTTTTTTTTTTGTTGTAGGGAGCCTCTTATCCATTTTTACGTTATCTTTGTGTTCGTGGTTGTGTGTCAAGCATTTTCTCACTAGTGTTATCTGATCTGTTGTTTTCCTCTGATGTTGTTTCCAGTATTATTTCACTTTCCACTTCAGTTATTTTTGTTTCTGTATCTTTTGTGTTAATATTTTTTGTTCTTTCTCTATGAAATTTTTTTGTAAGTGTTTCTTCTTTCTTCCCCGGTGTGTTTTCTGATGTATACCCAAAATGTGGTTTGGTTTCTTTGTATATTCTTGGTGGCCCATATTTGAATTGTTTTTCTAATAGCTGGTTAATTATATTAGATTGTTCTCCCTTTGATTGTGAATCTGCCATCGTTTTCCCTTAATGTATAATTGGTATTAGACTTATAGTGTTTGTTTGGTGTATTTTTGCTGGGAAAACTTGGGGGTTGGTGGCAGGATTGGCACTCTAGCCACAGTAAAACTCAGGACTCCTTTCTGCTGTCCACAGAAGTAGCTCTGCTGCAGTTGTCCATAGGAAAGATGCTTGTATTATAAAGGAGTTGGGGGAAAGCCCTTGGGAGCCTCAGCCCAAGAAGAATTTAAACTGTCAGAGAGCCAAAGGGGTCAGGCCTTTTGTGGTGTGTTGCTGAAACCTTATCCACTGCACGGCAGCACTTGGGTCCCAACTTCTACCCATCCAGGTAGGCGCGTTGAACGTTTTATTTCTCCGGCATGATGATCATCTTCCTGTGCTGCGTAAACTTTGCATTTCAATGGTGGCACTCTCTGAGTTTCGCAGACCTGGGACTGGCCAGATCTCTGTAGGTGGGTACACCTTTTATTGGTCTAGTCTCTCTGATGGCTGTCATACTTAGGGAGTAGCTGGGGGCACTCTCAGCTGTTTCAGTGTATGCTCTGACCACAGTGAGTGATGTCTCAGTAAGGGAGACATTTTATTTGCAACTTCACTCTGTGTTTGTTGGTCCCCCATGGGTCTGATGACAGTGGTGAAAGTGGCTCCATGTTCCTTGACTTAGCAAAAGATCAGGGGTTGCAGATTGCTGGTTCCAGTGCCCTGTGCCATATCTTTGGACTTGGTAAGCAAATACTGGTGGTGCGGTGAAGGAGATTGATCACATCCTTGTGGGCAGGTGCTGGAAGCTGCTACAGAACTGCAGGGTCTACAGAAGTGCCTGATTTGTGAATTCTGACCTGTTGTTGCTACTCTGAACATCCAGCATGGGTCCAGTAGGCTACCACCTACTAGGATAATGAGGCTGGACCTGGCCAGCCTCTAAGATCAGGCTGTTTCTAATGAGTTTGCATGTAGTTTGTGTGAGGAACTCACAGACTTGGGTGCAATTGCTGATCCTAATATGATGTGGGAGACCTTCCGTGATAAGATCCTGAAAGTTTCTGAGAGCTGTGTTGGTATAGCTGGTATTCCCTGAAGGAGGTGCTTCATCTAACAGGGCTTCCTGGATATCATCGAGAGGAGTCGGGGTGCATAGCTTGATGGCAACTCCAGTCTGTACCAGGAACAGAGAAGGATGACTGCGAGGGCTCTGAGGGCAGACAAAGAGACGTTTGTTAGAGGAATCTGTGAGCAAGTGACACACCAGCTATGGGCTAGTGACCCACGTCCTGCTTATGGAGGAGTCAAAGCATTACGCACATCCAAATCTGTTCCTCACAGGGTTGCATTCAGGGCGGGTGATGGAATGGTCTTTATAGATGACAGTGAAGTTGTGACCTGGTGGGCTGCCTACTTTGAGCATTTATTTAAAGCTGATGCTCCAGCTAGGATGGTAAACCTCTCTGGGTCCACAGTTCTTGAGGCTGATTCTCCAATTAGCTGTGAACCACCCAGTCTCACAGAGATTGCACAGGTGATGAACCAGCTGAGGGTAGGGAAGGCTTCAGGGATCTATGGTATCTGAGGTGAACTTCTCCAGGCTGGTGGTAAGGCTGTCCTCCTAGCATTGCAAGCAGTCTTTGTTTCAATTTAGGAGAATTGGCATCATCCCAAATGACTGGAAAACAGGAATTGCCATCCTTATCTGAAAAGGGAAGGGATTGTGGAAACAACAGGGGGATAACACTGCCCTGTGGGACATCATGAGACTTTGGAGGATCCCCACGATTTGCTGAATATCATGACCGGCCTGTACACTGGTACTGTGAGTGCTGTGTAGAGCGGATGCAGAACCTCTGTGTTTTCCCAGTTGATTCTGGGGTTTGTCAGGGGTGTGTTCTTTCTTCTACTCTGTTCGAAGCTTGCATGGACTGGCTGTTGGGCAGGGTCATGGGGTCCAACAGCTGTGGGGCTTCTGTTGGTAAAGAAAGATTCACTGATCTTGATTTTGCTGATGATGCTGTGATCTTCGCGGAGTCAATGGAAACTCTGATTGGTGCTCTTGAGAGACTGAGTGAGGAGTCTGAGTGTCTGGGCTTGCAACTGTCCTGGATAAAAACCAAGATCCAGGCCTTTAATGACATTGTAGGCACATTCATCAGCATTGTGTTTGTCTGCATAGAGAGTGTTTACCTCATTGAGAGGTATCTTGGTAGTGACATTCGTGTCTCTGGTGACTCTTTCTATGAAGTCAGTAGACTGACTGGGAGAGCATGGGGGGTCTTGAGATCGCTGGAAAGGGGTGTGTGGCGCTACCAATATCTTTGCAAAAGGGTGAATGCCCAAGTCTTTAGAGTCCTGGGGCCTCTTACATAACGTTGTGCGAAGAATTCACATGGCATATGGACAAAAGCGGAAATGTGCGTATGCACAATAAAATCCAGATGCATAAATCAGATGCCTTGAACTAAAAAATGCTATGTGGTTAATTTCGATGTATTTGATAAAGCCGCATGGGGGATGTGAATCTAAAAAATAAAGGGAAACCACCCAGGAACAGTAGCACTGCTTTGACACTGGGTGCTGCCAGTTTGCAAAACCAAACGGAGAACTTGTGTATGTAAGGGATTGAGCTGGTGTGAAAATGTGTGTGGCTTTACGCCAAGTTTAGTTTTCATATTTGATTTCATATGTGAGCATGGAAACAAGCATACGCAGCATTTTTGTGTGTACGCACCATTTTTACATGAAGCCCCTGGTGCTTCCTGTCTTGCTATATGGTTTGCGAGACATGGACATTATCCACTGACCTGAGACAATGTCTGGACTCCTTTGGTACTGTGTCTCTTTGGAGAATCCTTGGGTACTGCTGGTTTGACTT
The DNA here is from genome assembly GCA_026402145.1 of Polypterus bichir lapradei. Classification (NCBI taxonomy): domain Eukaryota; kingdom Metazoa; phylum Chordata; class Cladistia; order Polypteriformes; family Polypteridae; genus Polypterus; species Polypterus bichir. Next base: position 3,727,840 of record JANRMT010062813.1, read on the forward strand.
TGTGTCGAATGATCAGTTGCTCATGGAGTCCCGAATGAGGCACATTACCTGCATTATGAGGGACCTTCAGTTACGGCACTAGAGCCATGTGGCATGATTCCCCGAGGGTGATCCAGTTTACAGGATCCTAATTGTTGAGGGCCCAAGGGGCTGGACCAGGCCAAGGGCACGCCCATGTAATACCTGGCTCGGGCAGACAGAGGGTCATTTTAGGAGGGTGGGACTAGACCACATGTCTGCTTGGGGGGTTACCAACCAGGAGCTATTTTGTCATGTGGTGGGTACGGTAACACGCTATACCAGTGCATGCTCCCCAACCTGACCTGACCTGACCTGTGTATTTTTGTGTTTAGGGATTGCTCTAAGATTTTTTTGTTCTTCCTCTTGTTTAGACAAGGGACTGGTGTTTGTTAGTATTTTTGTTAATTTTTGTCTGTTGTCTGTTTTTTTCTTTTTCTGTGGTTCTCTCACCTATATCTGTTTTAGACATTTCCATTTGTTAAAATTTTCCATTACCATTTCCATCTCATCTTCAGTGTGTATGCTCAAGTTCATTCACTCATCATCACTATTTGGACTTGTCAGTATATCAATAGTTTGTCCAGAATTTGTTTGGATTGTTTTCTTAGATCAATCCTACTTTTTCATCTCTGTGGTAAGAATTGTTTTGTGGGGCACCATTCTTCAAACCACTCTTTAAATTGTTGGCTGTGTGTATTGGTTGTATTATGTGTTGTTGTTCCTGTACTTGTTGAGCAAGGAGTGCATACATCTCTTGTATGCGATCTTCTCCACTTGTCCCTCGGAGTAGAGGTGACTGTTGTGTTTTTACAATTTTATATTATTGTTTTCTCAATCTCTGTATTTTTGGGGAATCTTGTTTTATTATCATTATTCTTCTTGTTTTTTAGCTGCCTCTAGCTTTTTGAGTTACTATAACCTCTGGTAAAATTGCGTAGAACCAACACACAACATTGAGTAACTGGATAAAGATTTTCCTTTAGATCTTGAAGTACTTTTAAATACCATCTACTAAAAATAATCGAATGTACACACAGTCCTTGAACCGTCACCTTATTGTGGTGGAGGGGTTTACGTGTCCCAATGATCCTAGGAGCTATGTTGTCCAGGACCTTGGTAGGGCCACCCAAGGCAAACTGGTCCTAGGTGAGGGATGAGACAAAGAGCGGTTCAACAAACCTCCAATGATGAGCGAAAACCTTGGACAACGTTTTCCCTTGCCCGGACGCGGGTCACCGGGGCCCCCCTCTGGAGCCAGGCCTGGAGGTGGGGCTCGATGGCGAGCGCCTGGTGGCTGGGCCTGCACCCATGGGGCTCGGCCGGGCACAGACCGAAGAGGTAACATGGGTCCTCCTTCCCATGGGCTCACCACCTATGAGAGGGGCCAAGGAGGTTGGGTGCAGTGTGAGTTTGGTGGTGGCCGAAAACGGGGACCTTGGCGGCCTGATCCTCAGCTACAGAAACTGGCTCTTAGGACGTGGAATGTCACCTCTCTGAAGGGGAAGGAGCCTGAGCTAGTGCGCGAGGTCGAGAGGTTCCGGCTAGATATAGTCAGACTCACCTCGACGCACAGCTTGGACTCTGGAACCAATCTCCTTGAGGGGGGCTGGACTCTCTACCACTCTGGAGTTGCCCCCGGTGAGAGGCGCCGAGCAGGTGTGGGCATACTTATTGCCCCCCGACTTGGAGCCTGTGCATTGGGGTTTACCCCGGTGGACGAGAGGGTGGCCTCCCTCCGCCTTTGGGTGGGGGGAAGGGTCCTGACTGTTGTTTGTGCGTATGCGCCGAACAGTAGTTTGGAGTATCCTCCCTTTTTGGAGTCTCTGGAGGGGATGCTAGAGGGCATACCTTCTAGGGACTCCCTCGTTCTGCTGGGAGACTTCAATGCTCACGTGGGCAGTGACAGTGAGACCTGGAAGGGCGTGATTGGGAGGAATAGCCCCCCAATCTGAACCTGTGCTCGTCTCGGATTGTCCATAACGAACACCATGTTCAAGCATAGGGGTGTTCATATGTGCACTTGGCACCAGGACACCCCAGGCCTCAGTTCGATGATCGACTTTGTGGTCATGTCATCAGACTTGCGGCCATATGTCTTGGACACTCGGGTGAAGAGAGGTGCGGAGCTGTCAACTGATCACCACCTGGTGGTAAGTTGGCTTCGATGGTGGGGAAAGATGCCGGTCAGGCCTGGTAGACCCAAACGTGTTGTGAGGGTCTGCTAGGAATGGCTGGTAGAGTCCACTGTCAGAAGTAGCTTCAACTCCCACCTTCGGCAGAACTTCGACCACATCCTGAGGGAGGTGGGTGACATTGAGTCCGAATGGGCCATGTTCCGTGCCTCTATTGTTGAGGTGGCTGACCGGAGCTGTGGCCGTAAGGTGGTCGGTGCCTGTCGTGGCGGCAATCCCCAAACCCGTTGGTGGACACTGGCGGTGAGGGATGCCGTCAAGCTGAAGAAGGAGTCCTATAGGACCTTTTTCTCCTGTGGGTCTCTGTAGGCAGCTGATAGGTACCGGCAGGCCAAGCGGAATGCGGCTTCGGTGGTTGCTGAGGCAAAAACTCGGGCATGGGAGGAGTTTGGGGAGGCCATGGAGAACGACTTTCGGACGCCTTTGAGGAGATTCTGGTCCACCGTCTTGCGTCTCAGGAGGGGGAAGCAGTGCAGTGTCAACACCGTATATGGTGGGGATGGTGCGCTGCTGACATTGACTCGGGACGTTGTGGGTCGGTGGGGGGAGTACTTCGAAGACCTTCACAATCCCACTAACATGCCTTCCAATGAGGAAGCAGAGCCTGGGGACTCTGAGGTGGGCTCTCCCATCTCTGGGACTGAGGTCACCGAGGTGGTCAAAAAACTCCTTGGTGGCAGGGCCCCAGGGGTGGATGAGATACGCCCAGAGTTCCTCAAGGCTCTGGATGTTGTAGGACTGTCTTAGTTGACACGTCTCTGCAACATCGCATGGACATCGGGGACAGTGCCTCTGGATTGGCAGACCGGGGTGGTGGTCCCCCTCTTTAAAAAGGGGGACCGGAGGGTGTGTTCCGACTACAGAGGAATCACACTCCTCAGCCTCCCTGGAAAAGTCTATTCGGGGGTTCTGGAGAGGAGTGTCCATCGGATAGTTGAACCTCGGATTCAGGAGGAACAGTGTGGTTTTCGTCCTGGTCACGGAACAGTGGACCAGCTCTACACCCTCTACACCCTTAGCAGAGTCCAGGAGGGTGCATGGGAGTTTGCCCAACCAGTCTACATGTGTTTTGTGGACTTGGAAAAGGCATTCGACCATGTCCCTCGGGGAATCCTGTGGGGGGTGCTCCGGGAGTATGGGATACCGGACCCCTTGATAAGAGCTGTTCGGTCCCTGTACAACCGGTGTCAGAGCTTGGTCCGCATGGCCGGCAGTAAGTCGAGCCCATTTCCAGTGAGAGTTGGATTCCGCCAGGGCTGCCCTTTGTCACCGATTCTGTTCATAAATTTTATGGACAGAATTTCTAAGCGCAGCCAGGGTGTTGAAGGGGTCCGGTTTGGTGGACTCAGGACTGGGTCACTGCTTTTTGCAGATGATGTTGCTCTGTTTGCTTCATCAGGCCGTGATCTTCAGCTCTCTCTGGATCGGTTCGCAGCTGAGTGTGAAGCGGCTGGGAGGAGAATCAGCACCTCCAAATCCGAGACCATGGTCCTCAGCCGGAAAAGGGTGGAATGCCCTCTCAGGGTTGGGGGAGAGATCCCGTCCCAAGTGGAGGAGTTCAAGTATCTTGGGGTCTTGTTCACGAGTGAGGTAAGAATGGACCGTGAGATCGACAGGCGGATCGGTGCGGCATCCGCAGTGATGCAGGCTCTGCATCAGTCTGTCGTGGTGAAAAAAGAGCTGAGCCGTAAGGCAAAGCTCTCAATTTACCAGTCGATCTATGTTCCTACCTTTACCTATGGTCATGAGCTATGGGTAGTGACCGAAAGAACGAGATCGCGAATACAAGCGGCTGAAATGAGTTTCCTCCACAGGGTGTCTGGGCTTTCCCTTAAAGATAGGGTAAGAAGCTCAGTCATCCGGGAGGGGCTCAGAGTAGAGCCGCTGCTCCTCCGCATTGAGAGGAGTCAGATGAGGTGGCTCGGGCATCTGATCAGGATGCCACCTGGACGCCTCCCTGGTGAGGTGTTCCGGGCACGTCCAACTGGGAGGAGGCCCCAGGGGAAGACCCAGGACACGCTGGAGGGACTATGTCTCCCGGCTGGCCTGGAACGCCTTGGGATTCTCCCGGAAGAGCTGGAAGAAGTGGTCAGGGAGAGGGAAGTCTGGGCCTCTATGCTTAAGCTGCTGCCCCCGTGACCCGACCCCGGATAAGCGGAAGAGGATGGATGGATGGATGGAGGTCTCCAAACAATATAAAAATAAAAAATAACCCTTTTTTAATGTAGTTGGTTTTCAGTAACATTTACAGTCCTCAGTTGCAGGTTTTTGCTTTGTGTGTTAAAGTGTAGATTCCATGGTGATACATTACTAACATTAAACTCCTTGAAGAGGCCTTCTTCCTTCTCCCCAAGGTAGAAACACTAGGCAACAAATGGCCATGTGTATCTCTCTCCATACTTCAGCTGCACTGTTATAATTAAGAAAAAGAAGAAAAAAGCCAAAATTAAATTCCAATATGACTAATCTAAATGGGTGATAGTCAGCAACCTGAATTTCAAAGACAAGTTCGACTAGTCCTTATACCTCTAGAAGCAGATTCTTAATGTGCCTGACCCTCACTCCTGAAGCTCCTCCCCTTGATGAGGCTATGGTCCGTTACTTTTGAGCATCACATTTGGCTATAAAAGTACATTCCAGACTCACAGTGGTTATTCTTTTGAAGTCTTCACTTATTTGTATGGCACATAAAGAAACAAGTCACATAATTAAAGTCAGCAGGCAATTAGCTAAACCACACCGTGATAGTTCAGGAGTAACAACAAAATCCAGCAGTGCACTAGGCTGGGTGTTAGCTTGAACTTGTTGGCTGGTCTTTAGTGCCAGGTACACTCACCCTTGGGAGGTTAACAGATCATTTGACCTTAAACTAGGAATGCATCCATTAGAAACACAGGCAAGTATCATGTAAAGCTCTATGCCACTATTTAGTATCAGTCGTTGTGTCACTCAAATGGCATTGTCACAGTAAGGACTTGTGATCTAGTTATACCTGTATGTGGACAACTACTACATTCAGCAGGACCAGAAACACTTTGCAATTAACTGTCTGAAGCATTCCAAACAAAATATTGACTTTAAATTTTTAGCATGAGAGTTGTGACAATAGATGGCGCTTAACCGATGCAGGAAGCACACTTATAAAAGCACAGGCTTTAATTTTCCTTTTTCTTCCCTCATGGAAAACATCTTCCCCGTTCCCAGGAACCCACAACACAGTCCAAGCACAACACAACACTTTACTTTCTTTTTTTCTTTCTTTTTCTGTCTTTCTCCTCCCGACTCTGGCTCTCGAGTGGTGGCTGCTGACTCCTTATATAAGCGACCCGGAAGTGCTCCAGGTGCTTGTTGAACTAATTCTGGCAGCACTTCCAAGTGTGGCAGAAGAGCTGCTCTCCAAGGCTCAGCAGCAGCTGCAGCACCCCCTGGCGGTGCGCCTGGATCCCAACAGGGCTGTATCCAACTCCATGAAGCCCTGCGCTGCAGGAGTCCGAGGCACCACTGCAGCCCATGGGGGCTGCCATCTAGCATCCCGGAGGAGGAACTGTTCTGGCCACGCTGGCCTTCGTCATTTTTCTCTGCAACCCCCAGGAATTATCCCTCTTCATCTTGAAAATCCTCAGTATCAAACTTCACCATCCTGGATAAACAGAGTCACTGTAATCACCTGTATTAGGATAACTTACATCCTTTGTTAGCAGGTTGTCTTTGAAGTCCTACAGTGAGTGAGAAGTGTGCTTATGACTTCTTTGAGAGGAAAATGCCCCATAAATGTTAGTTTTGAAATTGTAGTTTTTAAAAACACAGATAACACTCTCATGCTTTTTCAAAAGTTGACTAAGGCATTCAAAAAACCTCTTGTCTCTGTGAAGAATGTATGGTTATTGCAGCACGGACAAGTAAAAGAGAGATTTTCCACAGATTTAATCTTCTCCTGAGTTGAGTTGATAAATGTGACCTGAGACTACCCCAATATTTAAAGGAACAAAAACAACCAAATTGAAGACGAGGCAGAGATTGACCACTGTGATTGTGCTGTAACCTATAATGTTTTAACAACACTGCTTTGGAGGACGTGACAGATTTACACATTTTGCAGTCCCACTGCATTTTGTTAGATCTGTGCCAATCTCTGAGTGCTAATGAACCGAGAAATACCTTGGCATCACCTCTTTAAAGTTTTTAAATAGAAAAAAATAAACAGAAGAAAAATCTGTAATTGACAAACCAATAAGTGACTTTAGGAATTGATGCTACAATATTTTCTCTAAATAATTTGGGATGTTAGGGTGTATAAAAATAGAAAGTGCTTTGTGTCATTCATCCTTTAAGACTAAGTAAAGACAAACCTGATGTATCACAATTTATAATATTACACTGACGAAAATCCTACATGTTTGCTAAAATGGCTACTTTTGAATAATTGCAAAAAAGATAGAAGGCTTAAAATAACAAACAGTAACTTGAAGAAAAACGACCATACAGCTTCAGAGATTGGTATAAAATTTAACAACTGGAAAATAAGTAAAGGCAAAGCAGAATGATTACAATTAATGAAGTATCTTCTCAATGTGCCATCAAGCTTACATGCAGCAATGCAACGGGGCATCTAAAATCCTTAAATCAACATACAAACACATGTGAGAAGGCATCATCGGGTGGAGATGATGTTAAGAAAATAAGGTAAGATGGATGGCACTAATAAAATCCCCCCCTTTTGCAGAGCAAATTTCAGAGCTATTCACCTGTAATGCTAAATGTATAAAAAATGTACTTATGTTCAAACAATTCAAATAATTATTAGATTAAAATTGCTCTTCTATCACTTAGCTGTTGTCTGCTCATTTACCTAATGTTAGTTAGACAGCCCCCAACAATGAGGATCTTGCAAGCCGGATCACCCACTGGGAAATGCGCCACATGGCCGTAGTGCCATAACTGATGCTCCCTCACAATGCAGGTAATGTGCCTCATTTGGGACTCCATGAGCAACCAACCGCTCATTCGACACAAAGTCAAACCAACGGTACCCAAGGATTTTCCAGGGAGAGACAGCACCAAAGGAGTCCAGGCTTCGTCTCAGGCCATTGGATAGCATCCATGTCTCGCAACCATATAGCAAGACAGGAAGCACCAGGGGCCTCATGTATAAACGTGTGCGCAAAAAAATGTTGCATAAGAACATTTCCATATTCAAATCGCGATGTATAAAACCCAAACTTGCCGTAAAGCCACGCACATTTCCACAGTAGCTCATACCCTGTCGTGCGCAAGTTCTACGCTTGGTTTTGCAGACTGGCGGCACCCAGCGTCAAAGCAGTGCTACTGTTCCTGCGTGGTTACCCTTTCTTTTTTAGATCCACATCCCTGATGTGGCTTTATAAATACACTGAAATTAACCGCATATTGGTTATTAGTTTAATGCATCTGATTGTGATTAACCTGGAACAATATAATTGCCCACAGAATGGTCAAACTATTCCAAATACCATAGCTGCTTTATTGTTGTTACTCTTACTTCACCTTCTTCTTCTTCTTTCAGCTGATCCCATTAGGGGTTGCCACATCGGATCATCTTTTTCCATATTACTCTCACTGCACCACTCGGAGTGTTTATATCACTATATCTGAGTGGCAAATCACAGCTGTACAGCAGTTGATTGGAAAGAGAATTATCGGTATACAGCATCAAGCACACACTGCCTCAGCCATGCTGTCTGTTGAACTGCTCTCATCTGACAAGCGCATCAGAGCCTTTCCTGTATGGACCTCACGGTTCAGAAACAGTTTCATCCCAAGAACCCTAAATGCACTAAATCAGTCCATCAAGTGATCCTTGTAGAAATGTTTGTACTTATAAGGACAATTACCTCACTGTAAACCTGCGATACAGTCATAATATTGCACAACCTGAGCCACTTTATAAAGCGCGTATTTACATATGATGACGATATAATTTCTAAGATGAAATGCAGCAAAATATGTTTATTATATTATACAGATAAAACTTTGACTTCATTTAAATAATCTATATTGTTAATAATTAAACATGTGAGGACAGTGTTGCGGTGGGCTGGCACCCTGCCCAGGGTTTGTTTCCTGCCTTTTGCCCTGTGTTGGCTGGGATTGGCTCCAGCAGACCCCCGTGACCCTGTAGTTAGGATATAGCGGGTTGGATAATGGATGGATGGAGGACACAGTGCCGCAGCGCTAGCGAGCTGCTGGTGCTCCGTTCATGGATTGTTCCTGCTACGCGCTGTATTCTTGCTGGTGCTGACGTGACACTGGAAGGATAGATGGATAGAATAATCAAACACGTACTACGAAGACATTTCAATGTTCCTTAAAAGTTTTGAAGAATCAGCGTTCTTACAGATGGCTTAACATCTATTACAGAGCTGATTGTGTGGCAAATGGGTATTTAGAGAAAGAAAAATAAGGATTGGAGGTTGGTACGCTTGAAAGAAACAGTACTGCTACAATAAAGTATTTCATTGAAGGTCACGCATGGTGCAGCAAGCATCTTGTGTGAGACAGGAACAATCAGTGCGCCACCATGTTCCCATGTTTAATAACATGCTTTAACTCCTATTATCATGAAAATGATATCACGTATACTTCTCAGTATTTTAATTATTTAGAGAGCTGTAATATTATGAATGTAATGGATTCTGTGTCCTGTTGGAGGAAGAGAAAGCCCGGAAGCACGTAGTGATTCACACACATAGAGCACATAGAAGATCAAATACAAAACAAAGCATTTAACGTGCTACTTTAGTTACGATGGGATTTGAGAAACTAGTAAACTAAACGATTTTAAGATGAAGTTTATGATGTTCTACTTTAACGACAAAATCAACTACGTGATTAAAGTGGAAATTTAGAGATTAAAGTTGACATTTTGTTCTTTTTCCCCGCTGTGTGCCTTTTTTTTCCTCTGTACCCTAGTAAGCTTTCATATGACACTCAGACGGTGGGCTACGACTTGCCTTTTCACAGCGACTTTGATATCTGACAACTTCTTTTTTATTTTGGGCACTGTGTGATTTTGTGAACTTGAGCTTTTGAGTTTCTCCGACACTCTATGTCACTCAATCAACTTCCTTTTGTTGTTTATACCACTGTTTAAACCAACAAATAGTACGTTTTTCCTTGCCTCCACTTGGTATTTGCTGAAATTCTTTTATTTTCCCTCCTGCTTTTGCCATTGTCTTTTCACAGAAGGCTGAGCTTAAGGGCTATTTATATTGATTTGCATATTCAAAGAGGCGTAATTCTAGGAGGAGTTGGGGCAGGACAGCAGGCGTGTGCACGTGCGTTTCTTTTCATGCTAACTGGGAATTATGGAGTGGAAGAACGTGGAAGTTGGCGTTCGCACAGATTTATGCATCTGGATTTTTTTGTGCATAAGCACATTTCTGCTTTTGTCCACACGCCATGTTATAGTGTGAATTCTACGCACAGCGTTATGCATGAGGCCCCAGGACTCTAAAGGCTTGGACCTTTGTCGTTTTGCATAGATGTTGGAATGCCACACCCCCCTTTCCAGCAGCCTCATGACCCTCCATGCTTTCCCAATCCGTCTACTGACTTCATAGGAAGAGTCACCAGAGACATGAATGTCACTGCCAAGGTAAGTAAACCTCTCAACAAAGTCAACACTCTCTCCGCAAACAGACACACTGCTGATGGCCGTGCCCAAGAGGTCATTAAAGGCCTGGATCTTGTTTTTTATCCAGGATACTCGCAGGCCCAGACATTCTGACTCCTCACTCAGTCTCTCGAGCACCCCAATCAGAGCCTCCATTGACTACGCGAAGATCACAGCATCGTGAGCAAAGTCAAGATCCATGAATCTTTCTTCATCAACAGATGCCCCACATCCACTGGACCCCACGACCTTACCCAACACCTAGTCCATACAAGCAGTTGAACAGAGTATGAGCAAGAACACACCCCTGATGAACCCCAGAATCAACTGGGAAAAACGCAGAGGTCCTGCCTCCACTCTGCACAGCACTCACAGTACCAGTGTACAGGTCGGCCGTAATATCCAGCAACCTTGAGGGGATCCTGCGAACCCTCAGGATGTCCCATAGGGCAGCTCAATCAACTGAGTCGAATGCTTTGCAAAAATTGACAAAGGCTGCAAAGAAACTCTGCCGATATTCGTGTTTGCACTTTATGAGAACCGTCAGTGCCAGGATGCGGTCGATGGTAGACTTCTTAGGTGTAAAACCAGACTGTTCCGGTTGCTGGTAGGTAAGCAAGTCATCACGGATCCTATTGAGGACGACCCTAGCAAGGACCTTACCTGGCACTGAGAGCAGTGTTATACCCCTGTAGTTGCTGCAAACCAGGCGATCACCCTTCCCTTTCCAGATAGGGACGACAAGTCCAGTTTTCCAGTCAGTTGGGATAATGCCAGTCTCCCAAATGGAAGCAAAGATTGCTTGCAATGCCAGGAGGACAGCCTTGCCACCAGTCTAGAGAAGTTCACCCCGGAAACCACAGATTCCTGCAGCTTCCCACACCCCTCAGCTGGTTCACCACCTGTGCAATCTCAGAAAGATTGGGTGGTTCACAGTTAATTGGAGGATCAGCCTCAAGAACTGCTTACCCAGAGATATCCAACGTCCTAGCCAGAAAATCAGCTTTGAACAACTGCTGAAAGTAGCCAGCTCAGCGGGTCACAACTGCAGTATCATCCGTAAGGACTGTTCCATCAGCTGCCCTGACTGCGGCTCTCCGAAGAACAGATTCAGATGTGCGTAATGCTTCGATTCCTCTGTAAGCAGGATGTGGGTCGCTAGACCACAGATGGTGTGTCACTTGCTCACAGATTCCTCTAACAAATGCCTCTTTATGTGCCCTCAGAGCCCTCGGAGCCGTCCTTCTCAGTTCCCGGTACCAACCAGAGTTGCCATTGAGCCATGCGCTGCGACTCCTCTCGATGATATCCAGGGTACCCTGCGAGATGAAACACCTCCTTCTGGGAACACTGGTAACACCAACACAACCCTCAGCAACCTTCTGGGTCTTGTCACAGAAAGTCTTCCACATCACATTGGGATCGGCAGTCGTACCCAAATCTGAAAGTTCCTCACACAAACTGCGTGCAAACTCATTAGAAACAGCCTGGTCTTGGAGTTTGGCCAAGTCCAGGCTCTTTTTCCTAGTACTTGGTAACTTTCTAGACCTTAGCTGGATCCTAAGAGTATCAACAGCAAGTCTGTGGTCAGAATTCACAAATTGGGCACTTCTGTAGACCCTGCAGTTTTTTTTTGTTCCTGTCTATAAAAAAAATTTACTTCGTTAGAAAATTCTGCATTGTATGCTCTGGAGTTGTAATTGCTTTAATTGTGATTTTGCCCGTAATAATTAGGTATGTATACTTTGTTTGTTTTGTATTTTTGTACACCCTGTTTGTTTTATAGTTTCTATTTTGAAATTTATTGAATTGATTTCTCTGATTGAAATAGCACATTTTGGTTGCTTTTTTATTTTATGATTTTACCTTGTGCTCGTTATTTTGATTTTTTACAAAGGTCACTTGGAGAACAACAGTTTAGAAGAAAAGTTTTTAGAAAGGATAAAATTTAAGCCAGATATTTCACCTATTCTGGGCTTCCTCAGGGGCTACTAACATAAAAAATGAATAAGAACAAATTGGAAAAACATGCCTATTTGCTATATTAGGAAAATTGGATTCCTTTTAGTTTTCTGTGCCTAGTTATGGAATATAGGGGTCTCTTTTAGGTGTTCCCAGTACATAGAAGGACCGGGTAGATTAGAGGTTTCCTTACCACTCATATTTAACAAGTGTATGCAGTCTTCTCCGTGTCCAACAGCACCAATTGATTCACGCTCTTATTCACTTTTTTTTTACATTTTTTTCTAATCCTCTTTTGTTATTTGTTTTTTAAACATTTGAATAAATCTTCTTTGTTATAGTTTTTGTGTATACTTGACTTTTTGTATTGATTTCAGTTAGAGAGCTCAAGCTGCTTCCACCCTCTACCATTTACTGATATAGCGGATCACAAAGCAGACTGCTGCCAAATGAGTCGTAAAATAAAATAAACTCATTTAATTCACTTCAGGGTCTTTGGGGTGCAACGCCTATCCTGAAAGAATTGGGAACAAGGCCAAAAATAATCCTACATGGAGTGCCAGTCCATAGTATTGTTCATGTATGCTCACACCCACACAGGGCCAATTCAGAATTGCAGTTTAAATTAACATGCATGCCTTTGGGATGTAAGAGGACAACCAGAGTACCTGGAGAACAATCCATAGAGACATAGGGAAAATGTGCAAACTCCACAAAGGTAGCGACCAGGAGTGAGAACTGAACATGGGACTCTGGATGCACCAGTGAGATAAAGACTGTTGTCATTAACCTCTTCAATGCATTAGAACAAACAAAATAACATCAAGTTGCGATCTGAACATCTGTAAAGTTCTGCTACCTACCACATTACTAGGGAATTTATTAAATGTGTCTTTGTTTTATGTGTGCAGAAAAGCTTTCTAATGGCTGTGTAAAAAATGCCCATGCATCCAATTGTCTAAACCCTATTCCCCAGAGTAATGTTTCAGAAGCCCAACTCAGCAAGCACTAGGCACAAGACAGAAAGAATCCCTGGACAGGGCATGAACCCATCACAGGGTGAACACACACACACACACCAAGGGCCAACTTAACATTACCAATCCACCTAACCTGCAGGTCTTTAGACTATGTGAGGAACACCACATGGACAAAGGGAGAATGTGCGACCACTGCACAGGGAATGCCCAACATGTGAACCCCCAGTCTCCTAGTTGCAAGGGGGCAACACTACAACTGTGCCACTGTGCCGCTATTCATGTTTACATGTGGGCTATAATTGAGATTTTGAATGGAAATTAGAACTGACATTTAGAGAGACCTAGTATCACTCCAGAAGTGTACCATCTTGAAATGTACAACTGGTCACAACATTGTTACAGAAGATGCTGTGATGTCAGTGCAAGTGAATGAATCATAAAAGACTCCATTGACCACAAAACCTAGCTTGCAAGTTTGCATCTACAACCACAGCACACAATGTTTCAGTTTTTCAAGGTTGCCTATTTGACAAATATCCTAAAAATGAACAGCCTCTGTAATAAGAGAACTACAAATCATGCATACTACAGAGAAAATTCTTATGCTACTTTCAAAAGCAGTCAAAGATGAATCAGAATATGACCAAATTAGGAAGTGAGACGTAAAGCTGTGAGTACAGGTCAACTGAAAACTCTTTGGACATGCACACTTGGACTCTGTTCTAACTTGGGAACTCTGTTGACCTTGGAAGTCCTTGCAAGTGTGAATGATAGCCTTTTAAATTCACAGTGTAGTTAACTCTCATCTTGGGTTCTGTGTGTGTAAGTATCTAATGTTTGTCTTGGCAACGGCACATACAGTGTGGGCTTAAAAGGGCTGTCTAGCCAGTTCAATAACAGAATAAGTAATGCAGTGTCAATGAAAAGATAGCAGCTCATAACATTAAATAATTGTTGCCACAGAGTCAGTTCAGATGGTGACAACCATCGACATCCAAACTGTGATATTCGTTCAATTGATTACATGAATTTGTTTACTTGATTAGATGCCTAGGAATGTAGGATATCTTAATGCAATCAGCATCTGGAGCTATTGATGATGGAAAGAATGCCATTAAGTCAATTTGGGGCAGAGGATTTGGAAAAATGAAAGCTCCTACTCATGAAGATTGAACAAAAGTCCACAAGAGAACCTGACGGCTCCAAATCCATTCTGCTGTTGCGTTTGAATACCGTGGTGAAAACTTGCTGTGTGGAGTTTGCAGATTTCTCAGAACGACTGGTTTCTTCCCAAATCCTAACCACGTTCTGTATATGTCAGGTTAACTGGTCACTCTAACAATATGAATAAGTGTGGATGCATGCGTGGCTTGCGCTTAATACAAGGTTCATTCTTACCAAGACAGCCATAACTAAATGTAAGTGGATTTGGAAAATAAAAGATTGTAGGGATTTTTGGAGACCCCCCCCCAACTCCTTTGACATTGTAGAGTCAAAATCGAAGAGTTACTGCAACTAAACATTGTTTTTCAGCTCACTGAAATGTATAAGGCCAGTCTGTTCTTCCATTCAGGGTACATTGAGAGAGTTAAGGGACCCGAGAATGAAATAAAACAAGATTGTCTTTTGCCTCGTAATTCTTCTTTAATTATGTTTATCTTTTCTAGTCCTCTGCCGATTCGGGACCTTGAACTTGGCTTACATTTACTGCGCTTTGCCTCAGCTAAGTTTCCCTAATTGTCTTTTTTTATCTATTTGTTCTTGAGTTGGATACGGTTATATTTTACTTTACAGAGGCACATTGTTGCTTTTTTTTCTTTTTGCCAAGTACATGTAGCTGATGGAGTAAACATTTGTTATTTTTGCAAAAGCCTGCTTGTGTATGAATTTAAAAGCATAGCTCAGAGAAATGTTTCAGTATTCTTCCTCTTCTCCATGAGTAAGGCATCATTGTGTTTTCAGAGGTGTGGTCAATAGAGTAAGAATTATGTGCTGGTTGTAATTGAATGTTGAAGTTGTGTTCCTCTCCGCATGTAAAAAGACTGCTTTTCACTGCGGTGAGGGAATGTGACTTACTAAGGTGGATGGGTGAGGAGACTGCTAAAGGGAGACAAAAGTGTTTGTCTTTAGCTTTGTGTCATTGTGTATCCTCCTTCCAGGATCTTGGCCCATTCTGTATAGCCACCTCTGTGCACAAAGTGAAGTAGGAGGACTGGAACGGGGGTACAGAGTTCATTCAAGAAGAAGCGTGTTGAACAGGTGGGTAGGCACATGCATTCTTATGAACTGGAGCTGATCCTTACATCAAATACATAGCACAATACTTTTATATATTTATCCTCCAGAATATGCAGGGAAAGCCAAACGAGGTCCACACAAAATAAGCTGCTTGTCATCCAGGTGCTGGGGTCTGAGTTGCTGTTTTATAAAAACAAGGACCTGATCAATGTGGGTTGATTTTGCATATATTCTGCACTAGCCGTCCCCCGTGGCTCTGCTGGCGTAGTAGTAAAACAGGACAAACTTTAAAAATCAATAAAGAAACGGGTATTGCTAGCTAAGCAGAGGCAAGGTACACTCCAAAACGTGGTGAGAGGTAGACTGACTCGAACGGAGGCTGGCGTGTAAGTGAGGAGGGTTCTGCCCGGCTCCCCACTCCTGACGTCATGCTTCCCAACTCCCCGGATTAGCATGAATAAATCACTGCCGCAAGCAAACTATGATTCTTAGCACGATGAGAGAAGTCGCAAAATCAACTGTAATGTTCAAGCAAATTATAGAAAATAACCTGATCTAAATCCGTTAAGTAGTTCTCTTGTGAAAAACCGACAGATATGCAGACAGATGCTGGATTTTATATATAGAGAGATGTTTGTGTGAATTTTTTCGTTTTCATCTCAATTTCTAACAACATAAGTGCAAGGAAGATTGGCAGCTCTAAATGATGAGTTGATGCTCACTTTGTGCCAAATTATAGCAGAAAGGACATTTTTTAAAAATACTTGTTGAGAAAATGAAAACAATTATTAAATGAACAATAAAATGCTTAAATGAATAATGTACTCCTGTGGAACAAAAGATATGATGATAAGCTTTAAACAGTAATCAAAAAACCTTAAACTTTACCAAAGCAATGAAAAACACATCAAATTGTACTAAGCCAACTGCAACTGTATACAAATTCAAAACAAAAGAACACCAAGGTCATTTTTCAAAAATCTGTGTTCACATTATTGAACAGTGGGGGCAGTTGTGCATTAAGGAGACCAGAGTTCACATCCCAGGGCCTCCCCGTCTGGAGTTTGCATGTTCTCCCAGTGTTTGCATGGGTTTCCTCCGGGTGGTCTGGTTTACACCCACCATCCAAAGACTTGGGGGTTAGGTGAATTGGTGATATTACATTGGTATGTGTGTGTGTTTGTTCATCCTGCACCCTGCCCAGAGTTTGTTTCTCCCTTGCACCCTATGCTAGCTGGGATATGCTCCAGCACCCCCTGTGACCCTGGTCTGGATTAAGTGGGTTAGAAAATGACATGACATTACTACACATTACAGGTTCTCAATTACCCAACCTCCACTTTAATAAGCTTGTAATTTTCTAAAATATTTTTGAAAGCATAGGCAGATCACGTAATTAGTCCTTAGCTTTGTGGTGTTAAATAACAAAATGTCAAAATCAATGAAGCCGTAGTCATAATTGAAACTTATATCCATGAATATAGGCATTGTCCATCAAGGCCAATGTGTTTCAGAACTCTTACCACCTTCATCAGTGCCAGACAAACTGGGACCTAAGAATGTAAATAACTTACATCTTATTAAGACTTATATATTTTGTATATAAATATATGCATTGGATGGGATCCTGGCAATAAAGCCTTACCAATGACAGGGGATTCTGAAGCACTCCTAAGGCACTTAAAGAACACCTAGACCCTATTTAAAGAGCACTAAATTCAAAACTAGTTCTGCTGTGCCAGTAATCTCAATATATAAATTAAATTATTATGAGCTTCATAAGACCACCTAGCCTGAAGAGTGTTAAACAACATTGTTAAATAAATGAGAGCCCAAAATCCTAACAAAGCATATAAAAAGTATACTAAAGGCTTTTACATGTAATCACTCTATGTTCTAACTTTACGGGCAATGGAGACAGTTAAAAACTGAATAATTTGTCCTCAAGCGAAAAAATGTTGGAAGCCTTTGTGCTCAAGTAAAAGAAAAACTTAAAGTGGAGGTTGAGTAATTTTGAACCTGCAATTTTAATAATGTGAGCATCGTTTTTTTTTTTAAATTACCCTGTAGGCTTTATACAGTGCCTATAAAGAATATTCACCACATGGAAATTTTCACATTTTATTATTATACATCATTAAATCACATTGGATTCAATTTTTTTTTTGACACTGATGAACAGGAAAAGATACTTTTATGTCAAAGTGAAAACAGATCTCTTCAAAGTGGTCTAAATTAATTACAAAGATACATATAAGAAAATAATTGGTTACATTGTATTAACACTCTTTAATACGACACACATAAATCTTCGCTGGTGCAGCCCACTGGTTTTAGAAGTCCCAGAGTTAGTTCAATGAAGGTTGCTTGTCTGGGGTTTTATTTGGTTGTAGTATAAATTCACCTTATGTGGAAGGTCCAGCCTTTGGTGAGTCAATATGGTGGCCTAACCTGCACAACGAAGACACTCGAAGAAAATCTGTGAAAAGGTGATTGAAAAGCACAAGTAAGGGGCAAGAGGCAAGAAAATATCCAAATCACTGAACATGTCATGGAGTCCAAATAAATCAGTCATGAAGAAATGGAAAGAGTATGCCACAAGTGTTATAGCAGGACATCCACAAAAACTGAGTGATCTGGCAAGAAGAAGACCAGTGAGGGAGGACATCAGGAGTCTTATGAGGACTCGGAAAGGTTTGGAAAGACGGTGCATACAAGTTGTTACCTGGGTTCTTCACCAGCCATAGCTTCATGAGTGAAGCAAAGAGATAAAAAACAAGCATGACATCTCATAGAGTAGGCACATGGGAGACTCTGAGGTCAGCTGGAAGAAGGATCTGTGGTCTGATGAGACCAAAATGGACCTTTTTTGGACATCAGACTAAATGCTATATTTGAACACTGCACATTATTAAAAACACACCATCCCCACCATCAAGAACGCTGATGACAGCATCATGCAGTGAGGGTGCTTCTCTGCAGCAGTTCTTGAAAGGCTTGTCAGGATAGATGGGAAAATGAATTCAGCAAAATAAAGGAAATCCTGGAGGTAAACCCTGATGTAGTCTGCGCCTTGGGAGAAGATATACTTTCCAGCAAGACAACCACCTCAAGTATAATGCCAAAGCTACATAGGAATTGCTTAAAACCAATGTTACTGTCCCAGAGTAGTCAAGTCAGAGTCCAGACCACAAAGAATTTGCGACTGAAATTGATAAAGGCTGTTCACTCATGATTGCCATGCAGTCTGTCCCAGCTTCGGCAGTTTTGCAAAGACATCTGTGCATACTGACTCAGGGCTGTCATGGCAGCCAAAGGTGCATCTACTACATAATGACTTGAAGGAGGTGAATGCTTAAATGATCAATTATTTGTTTTTCACTTGCAATTAATTTAGACCACTTTGCAGAGCTCTGTTTTGACTTTGACATTAAATAGTCTTTTTCTTTTGGTTAATGTAGAAAAGAAAAACAACTGATCATCACTGTAATTCTGTGTTGTATAATAACAAAAACTTCTAAGTAGTGGAATTTTTTTCATATTCTGTTTCCACAAGTATGGACGAAGTGACATTAAGTAGTTAATAGACAAGAGTTCAGTTCAAAATTAAATACCTGATTAAGAATCAATTGTAATGAAAACTTGCAAACAGGGCCGAGATGGTTGACCTACCAGCTAAGTGCTAGAAATTGAAAGCCCTACATCAGAAATGAAAATGGCAGTTGTGTAGTACTCTGAAATACTTTTACTTATAACAAGTATGGGATGCTGAAGCCTATGGGAAAGGTGCTATATACAGTAAATAAAATGTATTATTATTATTAACCTAGCAACCGAGGACAGAATACTGTGGTAAAGTGAGGTCTGTGGCTGATTGCCACCTTTTTAAATAAATAAACACTGCACTCGTGGCTTTAAGGAGGGGGGCGTAGAAGCGTGGCAGGAGTGGTTCCTGGGCGTGATGCAGGTGGTCCTGCACTTAAGAACACAGGTGTGGAATCGCCTGTGGCCTTAATTGATACCAGGAGCTGCTAATTGTCACAGTTGTGCCATGTTCCCATTTTTAAATGGAGAAGTGTGAGTGCTGATGGGGGAAAAAAAGAATGGAGGTTAAAGGAAAAATGGGGCAGGAGATGGAAGGAATTGGTGTGTGAGTGAGTGATTAAATGAGTGAGCAAGCTGAGGACAGGAGGCCATATGAGTGAAGGCAGGCAGCTGGGAGAATAGACCCTGAGGAGGAGTGTGTGGCCGACACTTGGTGGGGACAGTCAGAAATGGTTTACTCCTGCTGAGCAGTTCCGTGGAACAGGAGCAACCAGAAAGGTGATAGGCTCGCCGCATAAGGCTGGGAAGGCAGCGGGGGGTCGACGAGGCTTAGGGGGAAGAGCCCCAGAGTGAGTGCCCTGGTAGTTAGGGACCCAAGTCTCGGTCTGGCAAGGTAGCCTGTACATAGCCTGGGTGTCAGAAAGCAACCAGACCTGTTGAAGGTCAGCTGCACTTGCTGATAGGGCGACTCCTCTGCTGCAAGGCCTGTGAGGGATAACCAGAGCAGCCGCCAGATAAAGGGAAAGGCCCCGGGTTTTTAAAAAGGACTGTTCCTGCTGGTATTTTTAACCCATTTCTAATGGAATTATTGATTGAATTTTTAACCTCCACGTTCACCCGTTCTAATGGATTATTTATTTACCATATATACTCACGTATAAGTCGGGTCTTGAAACCCGAAAAATCGATCATAAAATCAGACCCACGACTTATATACCCGTTCAAAAATGCAACACTTAATTTTTTTTTTTTACATTTTCTTGCCTCCTCCAATATCGCACCAGTTTCTCAGACGCTTCGATTTTTTTTGCAGGTGTGCAGTTACCAATTTATTTCGCTACTTCAATGACTTTTAATTTAAAACCAGCTTTGTATTTTCTTCTGATCGAACGCTCAATCCCAGATATGGGACGCTCTTACGATAAAGGTGTATGAGGGTGTGAGATACAAAAAACACAAATCAGTGCAAATGTCGCTTGGAATAGCTCAGGTATTACCGTGTGGTCACGTAGGCACAACAGAGAGAGAGAGAGGTTAGAAGCACACGCTGATACAGCGCATTGCCGCACCCACATACCAAAAAAAGGCCGTGTGCTCCGTGGTTATTCTCTCAGGTGGGCGTTAGCATATCATAATCCCTTATACCAATAGCGTGAGTTTTCCACATTCCACTTATACGACGACATTATAAAATACCAGAAATTATAATGTAAAATCAAGTCACGGCTTATCCGCGGGAGCACTTAAACGCGAGTATATTTGGTATTAACTTTGAGTGCTTCACTGTAGACGCTGTTTTTGTTTTTTTTTTTTGTTGATAAAAGCACTGAACACTTTTCCACCATCCCGTTGCCTATATGTTTTTTCCCCACCTGCCAGCTAATCCAGTTCGTTATTGACAGTATTGAGTTCAAGAGGCTTTCAATTCTGGAGGAGGGAGCACGGAGCAAGACCCACACCGTCACAAATATAAGCCATTGCAATGGCCGCAACCCCCAAAAATATTCTCACTTAATCAAATACCAATTTTCCATTGGCATTTAACCCATGCAAACACTGGAATGATGTGTAAACTCCGCAAATACAATGGCCAAGGAACTCAAACCCAGAAGACGGGATCTTAGGGCTCTAATTATTTTGTTGATTAAGTGGTAAGTGCTGCTGCCTAACAGCTCAGTTCCCAGATACCATCAGTTACCACCATTGCATGTTCTTCTAATGTCAATGGGTTTCCTGCAGCTACTTAAGGATCCTATTTAAAGGCATGCATATTATGGTAACTCATAAATTTATCAAGTGGGGGATATTTAGGTGTGTGTTCCTTCTGATGAACTGACATCTTGTTGAAGGTTTTGTTCTACTCTGTGCCTGATGCTGCCAAGGAAGGTTTCAGTTATGTGCAATACTTCGGTAATGCTAGTGAACTGGGGTAGGTCTATAAAAGGAAGCCAAGAGCTTAATTTGGATCAGAAGCAAAAATGTGTAAATATGATAGTGATAAATAGAGCAAATTAAATTTTAAAGTCATCTTAGCAGAATTCGCTATTTGAATTATGAAACAATCTGCTTGTCTGCTCAGACCCCTTGTTATTCTCTGAATTGACTTTATGCAGTTTTTTCTAAAGGAATGGCCTCTTTTGATTTATAAAATATCAAACTTTTGCTACAGAGACCTTAACACAAAGAGGGAAGAAAAGGCGGAGGTCTTGAACCTCAACCCAATACATCTATTGAAGTAACTCAGCAGTTCATTGCAACACCTTACCAAACCAAACCAAAGTCATCCAGAACAGAAGTCATCTGTGCACCTCTGTGTTCTCCTCTCATAAGTGCTTGTCTGCTTTATATATTGATGACTGAAGTGTTTGTGAACAAAGAATAAAAGCTGAAACAAAAATATGACTTGAATAAGGCAGAAATGGAATATGGTATAAGTTCATTTGGGGTTGACATGCAAGAATTAAAATGTGTAATTTCTTTTAGCCATACGGTATAATCATTCATGAAAAGCTCATTTCAAATGGCAAGACAGTGGCTAGTCCTGCTGCCTTATTGATCCAGTACCCTGGGTTCAAATCCTGTGCCTGATCATTGTCCTTCCTGGGTCCAGGGATGGATTGATTGAAAATGTTATGGTGGGCTGTTCTCTATCTCTCTCTCTCTCTCCCTATGGGTTTATAAGCCCTATGGGCTTATGGAGGGCCATAATCTGTGAGACAGAGAAAGAGAGAGAAGGTGGTGTGAGGGTAGTGACCAATCCTCAGTGACCTGTCAAATCACATGTTCATACTTACTCCGCAATTTTTAGAATATTAGAGCTGTCTGGATGAGAATAGGCCATTCAGCCCAACAAAGCTTGTCAGTCCTATCTGCTTAATTTTTCCAAAATAACATCAAGTTGAATTTTGAAAGTCCTTTTGTCTATCACACTACTTTGTTGTCTATGGTTCTCTGTACAAGAAAATTTTCATAATATTTGGGCAAAATTTATTCTTAACAAGCTTCCAACTGTTGCCCTGTGTTCTTGATGAATTCATTTTAAAATAACAATTTCAATCCACTGGACTAATTCCATTCATACCTTTACACACTTCAGTTGTGTCACCTCTTAATCTTCCTTTGCTTAAACTGAAAAGGCTCAGCTCTTTTAATTTTTTCTTATAATTCAACCCCTGTAGCCTTGGAACCAGCCTAGTTTTTTTTTGTTGTTTTTAATAATTCATTATTTTAATTTCACTTAAGTATATACTGTAATGTGGGTGGCACAGTGGGCTGTGGGCGACACAGTGGTGCAGTGGTAGCGCTGCTGCCTTGCAATTAGAAGACCTGGATTCGCTTCTCGGGTCCTCCCTGCATGGAGTTTGCATGTTCTCCCTGTGTCTGCATGGGTTTCCTCCTGGTGCTCCGGTTTCCTCCCACAGTCCAATGACATGCAGGTTAGGTGCATTGGCGATTCTAGGTTGTCCCTAGTGTGTGCTTGGGGTGTGTGTGTGTGTGCGCGCCCTGAAGTGGGCTGGTGCCCTGCCCGGGGTTTGTTTCCTGCCTTGCACCTTGTGTTCGCTGGGATTGGCTCTGGCAGACCCCCGTGACCCTGTAGTTAGGATATAGCGGGTTGGATGGAGATATATATATATATACTGTAATAATTTATATATTGACTAAAAATTCCATATTCACTGCCAAGTGTGAAGCAATTAGGTTGAGGATCAGCATCTCCAAGTCAAGTCATTTGCTCTCTCAAAAAAATTGGGTTGATTGCTCTCTCCAGGTCAACTGCCCTTGGTGGAGAATTTCAAGTATCTTGGGATCTTGCTCACAGGTGATGGAAAAAGTGAACATTAGAACAGGCCATTCAGCCCAACAAAGTTCACCTGTCCTATCCACTTAATTCTTCCAAAATAATATCAAGTCAAGTTTTGATGATCCATAAAGTCCTATTATCTACCACACTACTCTGTAGCTTATTCACTGTGTCCATGTTTCTCTGTGTGAAGAAAAACTTCCTAATGTTTGTGTGAAATTTATCCTTAACAAGTTTCCAGCTGTGTCCCCATGTTCTTGATGAACTCATTTGAAATTGACATCCAATGTACTAACACCAGTCATAATTTTAAACACTTCAATCATATCTCCTCTTAATCATGTTTTGCTTAAACTGTAAAGGCTCAGCTCTTTTAATCTTTCCTCATAATTCATCCCCTGTAACCCTGGACTCAGCCTAGTCGCTCTTCTCTGGGCCTTTTTTAGCGCTGCTATGTCCTTTTTGTAGCGTGGAGACCAAAACTGCACACAGTACTCCAGATGAGGCCTCACCAGTGTGTTATAAAGCTTGAGCAGAACTTCCTTGGACTTGTACTCTACACATCAAGGCGCTATATAACCTAATATTCTGTTAGCCTTCTTAATAGCTTCTAGACACTGTTGGGAAGTTGATAGTGTCGAGTCCTCTGTGACTCCTAAGTCCTTCTCATAAGGGGCACTTTTGATTTTCAGACCTCCCATTGTGTATTCAAACCTATCATTTTCACATTTTACATTTACTGACATTAAATTTCATCTGCCACAAATTTACACAAGCCTGTATGCTGTCCAAGTCCCTCTGTAATGATTCAACAGATTTAGGATTATCTGCCAGTCCACCTAACTTGGCATCACCTGCAAACTTAACCAGCTTGTTACTTACATTCCTATTCAAATCAGTTTATTTGGACACTCCCTAACTGGAGCAAAGAATCAGAATGTTGATACAGATGAGAGGAGAGATGGAGGTAATATCTTAAATGAAAAGAGATGGCTGACAAATGGAGAAAATGTAAATTACCCTGCAAAATGGTAGCATCAGTTAATGAAAATTAGTGATTCATTTGAACTCCCTCAGAGTGTGAGACTCCAGGCAAGGTCAGACTATAGAAGTTGCCAACTCAGCGGCTTGTTTTCTCTGTCAGCTTATAATGGCATACAAGCCAAGACAGCTTCCCAGAACAATCAAATTCATGGACATTTTACAGTAAATTATTTATTGAACAACGACTGCAGAGGTGAAAGGTTAGGAACACAGTGTTACCCTCAAGTGTTAAGTAAGATGTCATCGCTAAAAGAGTTTTGTTTGATTTTATTTACTCTGACTTAATGTAGCTAATGGTTTAAACTGTTTTGTACTTTACTTTAGCAAGTATGTCAACTTTCAATGCATGTGGAGTGAAGTTAACATCAACAAGCAAACAACGAGTAGAAGTACTGGCAAGTGCAGCATCTGCAGAGCAGCAGATAGTCAGGAGAACCAAGGAGGTGCAGGAGTACCAGGGGGACAGGGTAGTATCTGTGCAGCTTGTGCTTTTAGATTGGTCAGTATACTGAACTATTTTACTTACAAATCAGTAAGAAATGTTACGTGAACATGAACTGAAGGGGGCAGTGCAATGATGGCTCAAATCTAGCAGATTGTGGTGGGAAATTCTGGATAAATGTCCAGCACAAATGTCTGATCCCAGTCCATCTCTTCCTGTGGAGTCTATTTCAGGTACTTCCTCTCACGTTCCACAAGATGTGAGTGTTATGCTAACTGGCAATTCTAAATGTGCTGAATGTGAGTGTATGTGTGAATGGGCCCTAAAATGCAATGGGTCGGTTTCTGCTCGGCATCCTATGCTGCCCTGATTAGAAATGAACCCTAAATAAAATTATGCCAGGATAGTGTTTTGGATATTTAGAAAGGGTGAACCTCATTAGAAGAACAATAGTACTTTAAGTCAAGGGGTAGGTGAAACTCCACTTAAAGAATCCATTACATTGTGTTATGGAAAAATAAGAAAAAGCTCATGAACAATGAGCATGACATTATCAATTACTTTTAGGTACAGTAAGAATGCCAGAAACATACAGGAGATTTGTAATGTGCTCTGTGACCACCAGAGGGTACACTCAATAGGTGTCCTCATGATTGTTGGAAATGACTTCAGCTTTGAAGTAATCTAAAGATACAGATATACAAAGCCTGCAACTCTCCCTCAGGAAAAAATGACATTATGCTAGAGAAAATGGAGGGGTTGGTGGTCCAGGTAGATCATTCTAATTTCTTTAAACCGAGGACAGGTGGTCAGCCAGCCCTGGCAGTATTTACATTGATTTCTAAATCTCTGAGCCCTACACATGGAGGACAGGATTTGTTATTTTGTGCATGGTTATATTTGCTTGTTCTGCTTAAGCTAAACATAATACAAGCTAAAACATTGATGTTTACTGCTCTGACATTGGCTTGTTCTCAATCTGGATATAAATACAGTATACTGTATGTGTGTGTATGAACTGTATTTGGAGTTTGTATGTTCTCCCTGTGTCTGTGTGGGTTTCCTCCGGTTACTCTGGTTTCCTCCCACGGTCCAAAGACATGCAGGTTAAGTGCATTGGCGATTCTAAATTGTCCCTAGTGTGTGCTTGGTGTGTGGGTGTGTGTGCGCTCTGCGGTGGGCTGGCACCCTGCCCAGGGTTTGTTTCCTACCTTGCACCCAGTGTTGGCTGGGATTGGCTCCAGCAGACCCCTGTGACCCTGTAGTTAGGATATAGCGGGTTGGATAATGGATGGATGGATGGATGGATGAACTGTATTTATTTATTTATTTACATTTCTTGAGTGGCAGAGGTTAAATTTTGTATCTGCTAGACAAACTCATATTCAGCTTTTCTTAATGAAGGTGAAGCAGGTAAATATTTTGAAAGCAAGACATCTAACTCAAGGGCACAACCAAAATTTGTAAACAGAAGAAAACAAAATTAAAACCAGAGAAATAAAATTAATCAAGAAATATTTCTTTTGTTCTTGAAGTGTCATGTGATACATCCTATTTAAATTCCCTTTTCCTCCCCTGCACCCCGTCTTGGATTGACCATGTATTCCCTGTGCCTGTGTGATTTCACCCCAGGCAGTCTGATTTTTATTCACATCACAAAGATGTTTGTGTTAGGCTAATTGGCACTTCTACATTGGCTCATGGGGGCATGTGTATGAGTAGATGCTTTGATACTGTCATGTTTCAACCAGCATTTTCCCCCTGGCTAGGGTTCAAAGTTGTGTCTTGGGTCCACTATGTTTAATGTTATGCCAGTTATTTGTATTAATGTTTATTTTATTTATTATGTAAGTTTTTCTGGTTGCATGTTGGAAAAGGGGAAGGACCTTAGTGATGTCCTTTGTGCTTTATGGGTGGTCCCACAAGGGGCGGGGCCACCTGCCCATCACTGCCAGGAATGGCCTTCCATCCTGTTTAAGGCCTCCCATAGTTCCTGGTGGTTCATTGAACGCACTGGGAGTGGAGTGTTTTCTTGTGCTTATATGCTTTTGCTATTGCTTGTGATTTTCTGGATATTTGAACTCTTGCTCTGTTTTTGACCTCGCCTCTGGATTTTGTATTGGGACTATGTTTATTGATATTTTTGAACCTCTGCTCCATTTTATGACCATGATTTATGGCTATTGTATTGGGACTTTATTTGCTGTGGATTGCCTTGTCTATTCAGGCAAATCCTTGTGTTCAGTGGAGCTTTGTGCATTTCAGAGTCTTTTGAAAATAAACCTTTTATTTTATAAAGATTTTCCTTGGCCCTTTGGGTTTCTAGTCAGGGGTTCTGACGGTGTTTTCTCCCCCACTAATGGGCAACTTTTGAAAGCATTTTGTACCTGTGCTTTGGGGACTCCCGTATTTCACGACAGATATAATGGCACTTTGTTCAGGGTTGCCCAGAGTAAATGAGTCTGAAATTGTTAGGTTTCCTTGAGGGTTCTAACAGTAGATTTGGATTACTACATATTCCTCATAAGTAGTACATACTGTATTTTTTTGATTATTTTCCTCTTGAACTCTAAAACATACTTTGTCCATTTTCAAACGTTAAATTTGCCACAATATGAATGTACTGTATTTACTGTAAGTTTACCAGCGTGTGCCATTGTGGCAGACATTTTGCCCTACAAATGTGAGCCTGAGACGTGTGTAAGATAGTTATCTCTTCTGATGTCTGCTAGAAATCCCAAACACCATCAGTTTGATGTTTTTTTCACTAACCTTATGTTCCTGTTTGAACTTTGCACTTTAAACAAGACTTGCTTAGGCTTATTTTATTTCTTATTATTCGGGACTTGACAAATTAGGCAGATACTTACACTAATCACACAGAGTTATGGTATCGTGACACCATATTGTTTTAAAGAGCACATCACCATTTTGTGACTAAATGGTATAGATTCAGCTTTTCATTGTTAAGGCTATACTTTCCAGAAGTTACTACGAGTGATGTCATCAGTTTAAGACATCATTGTCCCAGATTGTAATTAACAAAGCAAAACTTTTCACATGTTCTTCTTTATAGGCTCCTCAGTTTACTCTCTTCTTTGTTATTATGTTTTGCAAACAGACAATAGATAGGAGTGAGCCAGAAGATAAACAAAGGCAAGAAAAGGGTCAAAACAAGTAGATGAAAAATAATCAGCAAGAACTGTGGTCTCCCATCCATCCATCCATCCATTATCCAACCCGCTATATCCTAACTACAGGGTCATGGGGGTCTGCTGGAGCCAATCCCAGCCAACACAGGGCTCAAAGCAGGAAACAAACCCCGGGCAGGATGCCAGCCCATCACAGACTGTGGTCAAGAACTAGAGTAAAAGGTCAAAAATACCAGATATCAAAGGTAGAAAGTTTGATGAAGTGATCAGAGATTTATATTGAATCTGCAGCTCAGATAAGGAAATGTTATCACATGAGCAAAGGTCATGACATCCAAGTACACGCCCCCAACAACCAGAGCGTGAGCCCAAACAATGGGAAGCAAAAATGGAGGCCACCATGAAAATACAAAATGGTGGTGTAAACGGTTCAAAAATTATTTCATAATCAAAATGATTAGGAATAGAGAAATTTGCAAACTAGAATTAGATTTAGTGACCCCCCCCAGCCCAAAATCACAATTGATACACAGAGTCCTATCAAATTTCAGGAAAAGGAAAAAAACTTCTATCACTAGCAAGGGTTTCTTGCTTATGTATTGGGTTTAGTTGCATGGTCGTCTGCCTTCCTAGTTTTCTTCCCTTCTTGTCTCGTGATTACAACTTCATCTCCTGGTCCTTTTTATTCCCCTCGCCTTCATGGCCTGCCAACTGCAATATCTCTGACAGACCATTGTGGGCTATGATGTTCAGGATTTTTTTAGCTTTACCATTTTTGTGCAGTTTCTCGCTATCTAGTATTTTTGTGCTTTACCATTCTGCGATTTTGAACTTTGTTATGTTTTTTTTTTCTTTGTGGACACTTTATTTTCATTGCCTACTGTCTAATGCCATTCTTTCATGTTTTTTTTTCTTCTACTACAGCCCAAAATGAAGTCTATTATGTCAAATTGTGTCACTGTGCTGTCTGGCTGTGAAGGCTACATATTGTGTAGTAAAGTTCAGCTTGAAGGCTCTGCTATGAGTGCTTGGATCACCACTTATGCACTGCTGGACATGACACGCTAATGTTCAGTAATATTTGTTTGAAGGAAGGAACTCATATGTTTCACACAAAGTAAAGCAGGTGACTAAACAGTTGGATAGTTACAGTCCTACCAGAGAAAGAGAATGATGGAATATCTGTGCTTCTTTTACTTATTCTTCCACTTCAGGCCTGGATTTACTTGCATAAAATGCACATGTTCATTGAATCTTCAGGGCTACAAGGAACAAGAGTTTAATAATTAAAATTAACTTTATGATTTACTCTACATTCTACTCTAATTTTTTATTATGGCACTAGAGGGTGTTCATGATACCATCACAAATTACTTCCTCTACTACTACTATTACTGCAGCATTGACTGGGGTAAGACAGGAGCTCACCTCATATCTCAGTGCTAGTATTGATCGGCAAAATTTGCCAGAGCATTTTTTGCAGCTAATGTCCCGTGTTTGTCAGTGAACTTGTTTGAAATTCACCTCACTATCGGCTTAGATGAACATTTTTTTTATCAGCACCCCATGATGCTTTGTGAGGCCAGTGTGACATCACAGACCTGTAGCAGCCATGCATAGAACTTTCACGCATGTATGTATTGTAAGCAAACTCCACCTTACATTTAAATCACTGCCCAGTCTGCTTTGTGAATGTGTGATGTCACTGTAAAGTCCATCCACATCCCACATGCATTAAAAAAACATCAGAATATTTCAATTTGAGTGGTACATGACTGGACCTACATAGATTCATTGTACATTGTATCTTCACTGCTAGATTAAGAATGTTATGCTCCACACTATATAGCTCAGATCAGGTTCTGATAAGCACATCTCCACTGATCCCTGCCATCACATGTTGTCTGGGTGTGCAGGTACACACCAGTACACATATATTATCTGCCAGTACGACAAAGCTCAAACAGGGAAGTGCCATTACAGAGTATTGCAAACCGATCTTGAATCCTGTCAACCAGAGCTGTAGCCAGCTCGCCATGCACCAAGTCCATATAGGCAACTGCATAATGTCAAAACAAAACAAACTTTAGGACACCAACACCCCGCCTTGAGTCAGAAAACTCATGAGAGTGAGAGACTATGAAATAAAAATAACTAATAACAAAATATTTATTGCTATTAACAAGGTCTTTCAATCTTGCTTATAGAAGATAAAAGTACACAGGATTTGCTCAGATCCAACAAAAAAGATGTGTCAGCTGCATCTTATTTACAAAATGTTGTGCCAGTTATGCCTGAACTACAGTATCTGTATGTTATTTCCCACGGTTTAAGGTTTGTTGCGCCTGCACCAGCAGCATGGTAGGCGAGCGTGCAATGAAAAGATTACAGGGCTGCCAGTGTTTGTCGAAACATGCTATCCGTCAACCACTGCTACTTAGGATTACTGCGCACTCTCACAACGCAATTACGTCATATTTTCCTGAATTTGATTAATACGCCCACTGAATTGTGCTACCTGAGTTTATAATGGGTTGAACGGCATTTTGATTGGAGTTTTTGATCATTTTGTCTGGGGTGTTTGAAAGTTTGACAGAGTCTTTTAACCGTTTGCCTGGAGCTTGTGACCTGTTATTCCCTGGAGTTTGCAATTTTCTGCTGTCTCACTCTAGTTTCGCAAATGAAACGTTTTTTTTTCTCGCATTTATTACTTGTTGTTGTTCATATTAACTATTCCAGCTTCTTCTGTTTATTTGTTTTTATTTGCCTTAACCAAATAGTCAAAACATGATTATAAATGTTATGCTGTATGCATTCGTCTTTATGCTTTCTAGTGCATTTTAGCCGCATTTGTTGAGGGTTTCCAAAATAGTTACAAATATAGATACTGGAAAGGTTTGAACTATAAGTAGGAGGTGCATACAACAAGTTCCATAATCTGTTTCAAATTAAGTGAACACTTAAGTGAATTTTGCCATTAACATTAACTTGGCTGTCATATGAATTCTTAGTTGATGTCATTTTTACACACAATTAGTTTCTTCTTTATTTTTCTGGGGTTAAAGTTGCTGAAACGGTGTGTGGAAGTAATATTCAATGGGGTATCACAGATCAGCAGGCATAACTATTGATTTGTACTTTGGCAGTTGTACCAAAGAGACAAGAGATGTTAAATCTTTGGGGCACCATGAAAGTTAACCCTATATATTTAAATAAAATGTAAGGTATAGTGCATTGAAAAAGAAAAAAAAAAAAAACATGACCATGCGAATCTTCAGCAAGACTGACTGCTGCTGCTTCAGGTGATAAAGGTTCTTGGCAGGAAGAGGCAGGTCCAGGCTGGTGGAAACTGGAAATTATGACAGAGGTGTCATGGTTGTCAATCATCCGGTCTGCAGAGAGAGGAAGAGAAAAGGCATCAGTTGACAGCGCCCTCTGGCTTTCCAGAGGAAAATTACAATTA
Organism: Polypterus bichir lapradei; assembly: GCA_026402145.1. Classification (NCBI taxonomy): domain Eukaryota; kingdom Metazoa; phylum Chordata; class Cladistia; order Polypteriformes; family Polypteridae; genus Polypterus; species Polypterus bichir. The sequence goes on from JANRMT010062813.1 coordinate 3,758,831, forward strand.
TCTGATCCCTTAAACTATCCTTTATGTGCTCGTGTGCGACACAATAAATAATAATAATAATAATAATTCTTTGTATTTATATACATTTATATTTCTCACTACTCAAAGCGCTTAGCAATTGCAGGTTAAGGGCCTTGCTCAAGGGCCCAATAGGACAGAGTCCCTTTTGGTACAATATGACAAAACAGGGTGACTCTATAGAACATCGGGACTTGAAGATCAGTTTACACTACCTGCTTTGTGACACAGCCAATCATTGCCTAGAATACTGCAACTTATTGTTGCATTTCGTTTGCAATATTTATTCCATTTGCATTGTTTGTTGTTTGAGACATGTTGGCGCAGTGGTTAGTGCTGCTGCCTCACAGTTTTGGCCATAATAATCAGTCAGGCATAGTTGGTCGATGCTCACCTAGCCCTCAGTGACCCTTAAAAGATTATTGCAACATTATAGTCCACTCAAAATTAATTCAATGCCTCCTTCACTAATTGACATCACTGCATTTTACTGACTTTGACAAAGTTTCACTGCACTCTGTAGAACAATCTAGATGTGAACAGTCCATTCAACCCAATAAAGTCTTCTTCTAAAATAACATCAAGTCTAGTAAACTACTCATACATAGAAAATGTGATTTCTACTGTTGTGTTTTATTCTGACTTTGTAAATGTCATTTGTATGAAATGTTGTTATAATAAGAAAGAACAATTACACTAGTCAACAGACAAAATTTTTCCTGGACCAAACTAACTAATTTCCCCTAATTCTGGAATTCAGGAATATGACCATGAAAACTGCTTAGCTCTAGTGTTTGTGGTATAGAGCATCATTATCTGAGAGGCGACAAGGCTTCTGCTACTAGCATGAAAAGTTTCCAAAGATGAGTGAGGCAAAAATAAATGAGGGGATTTTCATTGGACCATACATATGAGAACTTTTCAAAGATGTTCACTTTGTGCACCAAGGAGTTATTCACCATAGCTACAAAAACGTGTCAAAGATGTTCACAATGTAATTCTTCATGGTTTGGAAAAGTGTGCATGCTACTCTTTTACCCATGTTTGTGCAAATTCCATGGGAAACAAGGAAACTGATCAGTACAGAGACACTATTGAGAAAAGCAGTGGTGCCAGGATTTCATATTAGGGTGGGCCTAAATTTGTCACAGGAGGGTCTAATGTTGTTTTTATTATTGTTAAATATGCATTCCTAAAAAAAAATATTAATAAAAAAACAGAAGTTCAACTATACTAATGTAAGTGGCTTTTATTGCACTTTTAACATCTATCTATCTATCTATCTATCTATCTATCTATCTATCTATCTATCTAGCTAGCTAGCTAGCTAGCTAGCTAGATAGCTAGCTAGCTAGATAGATAGATAGATAAAGAGCATGCACTGATAGTGCATTGCCACACCCACCACATGACGAACCACCTGGATTGGGACCCAAGTGCAGTTGGTGACACCTCAGCACCACATTGGAACAGTGTGAGTTTTTTTTACAGAGGTTGGAGTGGCAATCCTGCCACCATAGATATAAAAGGCACTATATAATAGATAGATAGATACTATATAAGAAATAGATAGATAGATAGAAAAGATACTATACAAAAGATAGATAGATAGATCAATAGATAGATCAAATTTAACTGGTAGTCATGGTTGAATTTTAAGACACTGGCAGACTTGATATGCTGTTCCTCTAATTCTCAGGAGGCCATGTAAGCCCTCACAGAAAGCCCAGCACTGAACTGGTAGGAGATGCCAATATTACACCCATCATTCCTGAACTGCCAATGTTATGTCTTTTTTGATTGAATCGAGTAACATTTATTTAGATGTCCTTTTTGTTTTGTAGCTGGTGTTCTCAGTTTGGCACACCTGCCACCCTGTCATTAGAATACTAATGACGCTTTTATTCAATGCCATACTTTTTCCGTTATTTTCTACATATGTCATGCTAAAGAGAAATTAAATCCATAAATATTAAAGAGTAAAAAAAAAGTTTTGTTTCATCTATAGATTCACAAAAGTACACAGAAAAAAAGACTAATATAAAGCCACATTTCAGCAATCATTGCCAAGATATTATATGAAATTAAATTTACTGTTGCCATGATAAATGACATTCTTTTTTTTTCTCAGTTCATTGGAATTCCATGTGCAGCTTCCAGTTTTGCTCATTGTGAAAGCCGTGTCATCAGCACGGCAGCCTTATTGTTCAATTCAGCTTCGTTCGGTGTTGCCATTCCCAGTTGCCCACCTATAGAACATGTATGCAGTGGCCACACTGGCCTTGTTGAATATTTAATATTACAGCAATGATTTAATGCTCCATCTAGAGGAAACGTCAACGAGAATGGATCATTCAGCATAGTTTTAGTGCTGCGTGTGATGTTTGTTGCATTACCTACAACATGCTGAACATACACAGTATGCTCCTTCACTTCTATGTAAAAATATGCAATGTGAAATGAGCCATATGCACTACAGAAAGAATGGATTATATTTATATTGGATATAAACTAATGATTAAAGTATTATATGTATTATATGTGTGTTTACTTATTGATAGCACCTGACAAATCCTACATTTACAATTACCGTATGCTTTTATTTGATGCCTTTCTTTAAAATGACTTGCAAATCCTAAATGCAAAGTACAATTGCTTCCCTTAAATTAACTTCCATTCCTCACTGGCCCCCTGTAATTGTTATGGAATTAAAGCTCTGAGAAACCAAAAGAACTTTTTCAGGGTCATGTGGTCAGATGCTTTTGGTGTGCAGTCCAACGCCTTATCTGCTAGGCAACAGTACTTCGCCCAGAGCTGACTATTTACACACATGTGTTTGCTTATGTTGTAGTGGGTGGTGTCATCTAATTAACACAGCTGATTTTGTCCACTTAAAACGCCCAAACAATCTTTTGGAAGTCCAACCATGATTTAGTATAAAACTGTGCTCATTTCATAGATTCCATTAGATACATTTTTCCCTACTTCAGGTGTCCATTTCAGGAACAAAGCAATCAGAGCCTCTCCTGGCATTATTGGCAGAAAGCAGGCCTAGAAGGGTTACCAGTCCATCACCAGGCTGTAGTTATTCATTCATCCATCAATTACTGAACCCTATTACCTCAATTCAGGGTCACAGAGGTCAAAGTCTAATTTAGTAGCATTGGATGGAAGGCAGGCAGCACACTGGATTGAGGGCCTGGCAAACAAATGTAGTCCTGAAACCTATCCTGGCAGCAATTTAGAACTGTGACCTTCACAACTTTGAGATGATGGAGGAAATTGGTTTACCTGGAGAAATCCAAAGACATGCACAGAGAATATGATCAAACACCATGCAGACACACAACATGGGACTTGAACGCAGGACTCTGAGCCTATGACTGTGAACACCAGCTATTACACCAAAGTGTCACCTCTCCTTTACAAAGAAGGTGATGGAATTCACTTTAGAAAGCAAATGCTGTTAGAAAAGCTGTGACTTGAACATCTTTATGACATTCATCCATCCACCTTCCAATCCTACTTATCCAAACAGACTTTGCTGGAGCCAATACCAGCCAGCATCAGGCATGAGTCAGGAACAATCCCTGGATAGGGTGCCAGCCCATCGCAGAGTGAACACACACACCAACACACACTTGGGGCACTTTAACAACACCAGTCCACCTAATCTGCATGTTTTTGGACTGTGTGAGGAAACTGGAGCAATGCTTGAAAGCCCAGTAACAAATGATTGAGTCTTGTGATGGAGTCGTGTCCTGTCTTGGTTTGCTTCATGCTTTGAGTCTTATGACACCAAGATGGACTCTGAATATTCTCAATCCCAGATTGGAATTTCACGATTTCAGAAACTTTGGGAATGAATCAAGCGTCTGGACAAACTCAGTAACACGGCAAGAAGGGCCTTTGGTAGAGAGTTTACCAAGAATCCAACGGTCACTGTAACAGCTTCAGAAGTCCTCTGCTGAGATGAGAGGATCAGTTGTATGGATGACCATCTTAGCAGCACTCTATCAGTCAGACACGTTTCTCATCCATTCTATGTTTAAAGGACTCTGGGAAATTGAGATAAAGATTCTGTGGTCTGATGAGACAAAAATCAAACAATTTAGAAAGAACTCTAAGCACTATGTCTGAAGAAGTGCAGGAACTGCTCATTGCTTGCCTGACACCATCCCTACGGTGAAGCATGTTATGAAGGTGATTTTGGGAGGGACAGGGAAACTGTCCAGAATTGAGAGAAGGATGACAAATACAGTGAGGTCCTTGAAAAAAAACCTGCTCCAGAGTGACCCAGACTGGGATGATTTTTCACTTTTCAGTATGAGAATGACCTGATCCATACAGCCAGGACAATGCTGGAGCGGCTTTGAGACAAGTCTTTGTCTATCCTCGAGTGGCCCAGTCAAAGCCCAGACTTAAACCCCATAGAACCGGCCTATTCAGATGGCAGCTCGAAACAACCTCTGAGTGGCCCAGCCTGTGGTCCTGTCAGAAATGCAGAGAAAAACTGAGGGAAACACATTTCTTGAGCCTTCAGGAATTCCTACATAAATTGTTACAGTAGCACAGACCATAAATGCAAACTCTGCGTAGCCTAGCAGCATTCAACCCACAGTGTTGTTGTGTCTCTAGAAGTAGTGGTAGTAGTCTGTGATACAGTGATTTTTTTTTTGTGACTGTATGAGCCGGTACACTGGTCATGGCATTGACTACATATTATATAAATCAGTTATGTGCCGAGTCTTAGTTGTATTCCAGTTTCATCAAGTGAGTGTGAATGTGGATTTTCGCAAATGAATCTTACTGTTACTTCAGTGACAGCAGGGCTGTCTTAACGCATGGGCACGCTGGGCAGTTGCATGGGAGCCCCATGAGCATAGGGGGCACCATGCTAATCTATGTTTGTCATGACTTGTGTATGTCCCAGTGCACTGCTTTGCCCAGGGGCCTATAATGCTATTAAGATGGCCCTGAGTGAGAGCCTGGTTACTGACAAGCACTGTCTCTCACACTTCTCTTCATATGATTGGTTGATCCTCCATTCACAGCTTCGATCCTGCAGCTTCATGGGTGTTACGAGAATGACAATCAGCCATTGACACTGAAAGCAAAGAATGAATTAGAAAGAGTGCATTTGATGAAAACATGCAAAAAGTTTGGGATTTTCTTTAAAATTCAATCAAATTAAGCACTGATTGCTTTGTGGGACTGAATAACAACTTTTTTGTAGAATGCAGAGCTTGTTATTAACCTGCAGTTAATATTCTTCTATTTCGGAAAGTCTGTGTGTGTAATTTTTAACTATCAGGCACATTATAATGCAGTACAGTACATTAACACAGGTGGTGTAATGGAAGTGCTGCTGCCTCACAATAAAGAGATGAGGGTTTTCATCCTGGGTCCTCCCTGCATAGAGTTTGCAAACTACTTTGAGTAGTAAATAAAGCGCTTTATAAATGTAATTATTATACTTTGTGCGTTGATAGCTTTGGTAGCATTGATTGTTCTTTTTATTTTGTTAATAGCACTTTGCGATGTGCTTGGGTCAGATGTCAGTAAAATGTTTGTTATTTCAAATGGGAAATAAATGTTATTGCTAATACTGTGCCATATTTTGATTTTATGCATTTTGTCAGATATATGTATTTTAAGTGTTGCTAGTACCTTAGATTCTGTACAGTTATAACTTTTTTATGGTCTTTTTATGCACTTTTTGATGCACCTGTGTCAGATGTGACCAAATATAAAAGGGAAACAATGAATAAACTTTACTGTTTTTCAATACATTCATTTCTGTTGGTTTAAAATTTGTCATTACCTGCTGCTTACCATCCACTGAAAATGTCTGGCCCAGCTAAATTTCTTGGTTTGAAAATCTGGCCCAGCTGAATTTGTAATTGAATAGGCCTGCCATAGAACATCTGTGGAGAGACCTGAAGATGGCAGTTTTCAGACACTTTCCGTCAAGTTTTGAGAGGACCTGCCAGGAAGAATGGGATAAACTGCACACATTCGGGTGTGCAAAGCTGGTAGAGACTTTCAGAAGGAGACTCAAAGCTGGAATTACTGCCAAAGAGTTTTCTACAAAATACCAGGTTTAGATACTTATATGAATGAGAGGTTTCAGTTTTTGACTTTTAATAAATTTGCAAACCTTTCCGAAAAAATATTCTCACTTTGTCATTTGTGACTGCTGCTGCAGGGGGATGCACACAGCAACCCTTCAGAAACCCCCTCTTAAACAGTTTTTCAATGAGTAACAAACACACTTTTACAGCTCCTCTTTGCAGGATCAGCTGCAGACATGCTGGCTTGCCTTGCGACTGCTTCAGGCATTTAAAAGACCAAGCCATGGCCACACTGTGTTCTCATTCTCCTGTCTCCCTTCCCCCAGACTCCCTCTGCTCTGGCCACTGCTCCCGATCCACTTTACCCCAATGATGAGGAAGACTTTGTATTCTTTTGAGCAGGAGTCAGGCCAATGCATCAAGTTTGACAGCTGTTCCTTGTCAGGCCAGATCGCCTCTGAAAGAGACTTGTGTTTGCATCTGCCAGAACAGCAATAAAGTTTCTACTCCTTGGATTGTAGATTGATGGGCAAAAGTGGAATAATGATTTATATAAAATTACATCTATAACACAATAAAGTGGGCAGAAAGTGAAGGGGTCTGAATACTGTACATAAACAGATATTCTGTAGAAGGCTGACCGATGACTAATTCATATATGGGTGACTGTGATACCACAATTCAGCCCATCCATTCTTATACAGTGATGAAGTACCTGACCCTCTTGAATTTTATGCTTTTACATATTATTACATAAATAACAATTGTATAGCTTTTACCAATTCCTGTGAGGCAGGAATGACAATTGTGTGCTGCCACCCTACCCATGTTAAAGCATCTGTACTAAACTTACTAAACTTTAACTTAAAACTAAATGTACATCTATAATGTCTGTTGAGTTCTTATCATCTGAGTGCTTGCTTAATCTCCTTGTCCATAACTGTTACTAGACAACAGAATCACACACATGTGCACAATGATAATAGCAGCAGCAGGAAATACTGTAGTGAAATGACACAATAGTTTTGCAAAGTAATGCAATAATTATTGTGAAATAATGTAATACCTCTGTGAAATCACAATAATTATTGCAAAATAACACAATCTAATTGCAAAATAACAGAATAATATTTTTTTTTGAGTGGCAGGAATAAGCTTCTGTACACTTGTATTTAAAAAATAAATGACAGAATATTGTCATTCTTATTGGGTGTGGAGCGGCAGAGGTACTAACTTTGCTGCCTCATAAGCAACAAGGCTTTTATCCTGGTCTAGGCTTTGTCTTTGTGGGTTTTGTTAAGATACTCTAAATTCTTCTCTTCATCTAAAATGAATTCAATTTTGTACAACTTTCAATGGTTTTATAGATTAAACTGCAGACTTGAAAATGTCAAGTCAATAAGACTCACACAATGCTATATCTTATTCAAATCAAATCCAAAATAGTCATATATCATTTGTGCACTTTAAATTGTGAGCTCTGTTGGAGTAGTGTCCCATCTTGGGTTGGTTGTGCCTTGTTATATCGGCAACCAATTAGACTTCAGATTATCACAAACCCATAATGTACTAAGTGGGGTTAACAAAATAGATTGTTAGATGTGAAGTGAGGTGTGATGGCAGCACAAAATCCAGAATACATAAGGTAGGTAATACTAACTGTAGATAATAATAATAATAATAATAATAATAATAATAATAATAATAATAATAATAATAATCATCATAAATTACATTTATATAGCACTTTTGTTGCTACTCAAAGTACTTTACATGCACAGAGGGGAACCACTTCAACCACCACCAATGTGTAGCACCCAACTGGATGACATGATGGCAGCCATTATTGCGCCTGTACATTCACCATTAGCTATTAGGTGGTGAAGAGTAGAGACAGGGGATAATTGGGGGCCCAAATGAATGAGGTCATCATGGGCAATTTTGTCCAGGATATCGGGATAAACCCTCTTTTTGAAAGATGCTCAGGGATCTTTAATGACCACAGAGAATCAGGAACTTGGTTTTACATCTCATCCAATGGACAGCACCATATTTACAGCACAGTGTCCCTGTCACTGTACTGGGGCATTGGGATCCACATTCAGACCACAGCTTACCTTGCCAACGCCTCTTCCAGCAGCAACCCTAGCTTTTTCCTTCATGGGGTCCCATCCAATTACTGTCCAGGCCCAAATGTGCTTATCTTCAGGTGGATGACCTGTTATTCTGCATTTTCTTGGTCTTCTTTATTTTAAGGTTTCATTAAGACAGAAGCAGTGGGTAAGGTACTGACTTGACTTCAAAAGTCTTTGTTTTTTTGCTCCTTTTAATTTTCATCAATGTCTTCTCAGTAAGAGAAATGGTAATTTCTGTCAAATTTTCCTTTCCGTGTATGGCAGAACAGTGCAGCAGCCAGGAGAATACAACAAATTATCTTTCAGTTCTCTCAATAAGGCCCAGGAAAAATGTATTATCTGACAACTCTCGGGCTACTGATCACACAGAACAAGTAAAAGATGTTACATAGTGATTGTTTCAGATCCGCTAGACAGTTCCACCTGAACTTTGAATTTGTAAATTCAAAACACAAGATGGATGTAAGAGAGGTTGGGGTTCCAGCGAAAAGCACACCATTTAATTGCTGCAAAGTAAAGAAAACAGCAAAGGAAATGAAACACAAAATGTTATTAACTGTTCCATACTCCATTATCCTCTCAAACAAGACCCCATAAGACTCACATGGTTGATAAATGATTAACCATCATTGACTCATACATTATATGTGGGTGATGCTTGAAAGAAGAAATTGGAAAGCATATGATCAACTGGTTGATGGTGTCTTGAGGGATGCACCTCCTCATCTGTTTCATTTGAGAAAGCACTGTACATCCTTCTTATAACTGCCAGGTGGTCTCTCAATTGCCTTATTCCGTATGATACTTTGAGATCAGGGAGGGAGTTTTAAGATTTCATTGAGTTTCCTATGCAGAAGCTCTTCTCTTCTCTTCTCTTCTCTTCTCTTCTCTTCTCTCCTTTTCTATGCTGAATTCATAAATAGCAGCCTCGTTCATGGTTTACCATTGTTAGCAATCATATACCAATTGTTTGTTACATTTTTAGATGTGTAATGTTAGAGACCCCAGTGTGATCCCCTATCTTCACATTAATTTCTTATGGAGACTTTGCTTTCATTTACATCCCAAAAATGTACTTTGGGAATGACAGTAAACATTACATTGGGAGCCCATTTAGAGTTTTTTTCCTGTGCCTGTTGCTGCTGAAGTACAGTTTGGCTCCATGTGCTGGAGAAAGAGGGTTTAGGAAATAGATGGATGTATTATTTCAGCTATTGTATGAAATAAGCTTAATACTGGTTCAATGAATAGGCAACAAGGTTGAACCTAAAGAATATAATCTTCCAACTTACTGTTGTTTTTCTCTTATGAGCACATTATTTTAACATTGAGGGATACCATAAGCGTGTTAGCCTGGAGCTTCCTCTTTATTGAATTTTTTCTTGCTTTTACACAATTTCCAGGAAATATATAATTAGGGAATCTTTGCACACCAACTGATTCCGACTAATTTCCAGAGGGGCCTGTTATTGCTGTCAGTGTGTGTATGCAGTGTACCAACCCAGAGAAACTGCGCAAGCACTTCAACGCATTTACCAAAGATGACGTCTAGAATTGCATAAAAAGCGCGGAGTGGACCTTAGTGGCCAGTTTGAAGTGGGAGGATTAATTGGAGTGTAAAAAGACTAAGAGACCAATTGGCGGATAGAGGGTGAGAGTAAGACAGAGCAATTAGAGTACAAAGCACAGACAACTAGTAAGACTGAGACACAACAAAGGCAGCAAACAAGGTTGTTATTTTGATAGCATCTCCTGTTCTTTAACAACAGAAGTGGGAGAAATAGGAACAGAGGCTGCAGGGGCTTACCTGCAAAATTCAGTGATTTGCAACCTTCATTCTAGTCCTTGCATAAAGCTTACCAGCCGGCAAAGAGGGTTCAGGAAATAAAGTGCCCTCCATAATGTTTGGGACAAAGACACATTTATTCCTTTGCTCCACAGTTTAAAATTGCAAATCAAACAATTCAGATGTGATCAAAGTGCATATTTCAGACTTTAAGGGTATTTCCATACATTTCGGTCACACCATGTAGAAATGACACTTTTTATACACCGTCCCCCCATTTCAGAGTACCATAATGTTTGGAACGATTGCTATCAGAGCTATTTGTGATTGCTCAGGTGGGTTTCATTGTTTCATAAGATACTGCTGCTTGCTTCTACTTTTGGAGTCTGTAGTTGCCATTGTTCTGCATGTGGACAAGAGCTGTGCCAATGAAAGTCAAAGAAGGCATTATACGGCTGAAACACAAGAATAAAACCATTAGAGACATCGATAAAACCTTAGGATTACCTAAATCAACTGCTGGAATATCATTTAAAAGAAAGAACGTACTGGTGAGCTCCGTAATCACAAAGGGACTGGTAGGTCAAGGAAAACCTCCACTGCTGACGACAGAAGAATCCTCACTATGGTCAAGAAAAAGCCCCAAACACCTGTCCAACAGATCATACACAGTCTATGGGAGGCAGATGTGTATGTGTCAGACACGACTGTTCGCAGAAGACTTCATGAACAGAAATACAGAAGCCACACTGCTAGATGCAAACCATGAATTAGCCACAAAAACAGAATGGGCAGATTACAGTTTGAGAAAAAGTACTTAAAAGTACAGATTCCTGGAAAAAAGATTTTGTGGACAGAATAGATTAAGGTGAACCTGTATGAGACTGATGACAAGAGCAAAGTATTGAGATGAAAAGGAACTGCCCAAGGTCCAAAGCATAACACTTCATCAGTTAAACATGGTGGTGGGGATGTTATGGCTTGGGCGTGTATGTCATTCACTGGTATTGGCACACATATCTTCATTGAGGATGTCACTGGTGACGGCAGTGGCACAATGAATTCTGAGATGAATAGAAACATCTTATCTGCTCAGGTTCCAGTAAATGCCTCCAAACTCATTGGACTGCACTTCATCCTACAACAAGATGTCACAAACGTGTGCATGGGAGAAGGTTTACAGGCTCAAATAGTATTATTTCTCAGCCAGTCCGGGGATGGGTCCTGTCATCTGATCTTTTCTCCTCTTGTCCTGATGCAGACCAGCCAAAGACCATGCCTCTCAGTGACATCACCATGGGTCCACCCAAGGATGACGTCACTTTCGGCACCATTTGATGACATCACTTCCGATACCCAGAACCCATCTATCTGTCACATCAGTTCCTGTTCCAGTCTCCCTGACTCCACCTCTTCCTCTAATCCACCATATTTATAGACCAGTTTCATCCAGTTAGTCAGTTCTGTCTTGAACTCGTGTCTGTGAAGATGTATTTTTCATTTTTGTCTGCCTTTTTTCAAGTATACAGGGTGGCCATCCCCAATACTTTTTCTGTCTGCTGTCTATTTTATTACAAATATTTTGATGACAAACATATTGCTGGGGCAACACAGGAGTTTTTTCAATGCTAAAAAATGGAAAATTTTCAAATGCCCAAAGCAGTCCCCTGATTTGAATCCAACTGAGTAGGCTGTCCATATGCTGAAGAGAAAACTTAAGGGGACAAGCCTCAGAATCAAGCAGGAGCTGAAGACGACTGCATTAAAGGCTTGGCAGAGCATCACCAGAGAAAACTCTCAGCACCTGGTGATGTCTATGAATCACAGACTTCAAGCAGTCAAGGGATATGAGACAAAATCCTAAATATGATGGCTTTAATAGACCTGGCATTGCAAGATCTAAAAGATTATGGTACTTTGAAATAGGGGGGTCATGAATAAAAAGTGTTGTCATTTCTACATGCTGCGACTGAAATGTACATAAATACCCTTAAATTAAAGTCTGCAATGTACACTTTAATCACATCTGTATTGTTTAATTTGTAATTTTAAACTGTGGAGCAGACGTCAAAGAAAAACGCGTCTTTGTAGCAAACATTACGGACAGCACTGTAGAGGGATGAACATATGAAATAAAAAGGGTCAGTGGAATCACATGTCACAGGGAAGGACACAACTAAGTGCCACTGTAGGTAAACAGGAGCTACTAGGAGTTGGTAGGTTTGTTTTCTTTAAACTGGTGCCTGAGAAGTAATTACACTGCAGGTACTAAAATGAGAGAAATGGTTGCTTAATTAGAAACCAATCCCTGCCAATAGCAGATCTTATTTAATTTTATGGTTTGTTAGCGAGTTCAGTCAGCTATGTCAACTTATTCTTATATTGTACATTTTTTCCTTTACAAAGATATTATCCAAATGAGTTGTAGCCTGAAGTGGATGATTGATTTTCAGTCCTTCTCATTTTTCTCTTCCAAATATTTTATTTGTCCAGATAGTGCACGATGAATACACACAGGTGTAAATTGAAACATGTTGAAAGGAGAACTGCTGGTCTTTTGTCACCTGCATCTTATTGCTGATGCATATCAATTAAAAACAGTGAAAGCAGCTGACTAAGACTAAAATAAACAATTGATGGTGGGGAATCTTAACAAGTGAGACACTTAAAGGAAGTATTAAAATGACACGAGCTAAAAGTGCTTCAAGAGCAACAATTGAAATTACACTGGAACAAAAACCTGAAGCCACTATGGCCCAGCAGCAGACCAATTAGGTCAGCCCAGATTCTCCTGACCACAGACACAGATTCCAGCTTTTTTTGGGAAATTCTCTGACATTCCCTAGCCAGCCAAGAAATATAATCCCTCCAGCATGTCCTGGGTCTGCTGCAGGTCCTTTGGTCAGTGGGATGTGCCAGGTGCACCTTACAGCATGGCCACCACTTCAACTGGCTCTTCCTGATCCAGAGGAGCAGCGACTCTACTCTGAAGCTCTCACGAATTTCTGAGCTTCTTACACTATCATGCAGAGTTAGCCAGCAGCACTGCAAACAAACCTTATTTCTGTAGTTTGTACTCACAATTTCATTCTTTCCATCATTACTAACAGCTCATGGACATAGGAAAGGACAGGGGTGTAAATCGACTGGTAAACTGAGAGCTTGGTCTTTAGACTTAGCTTCACTTCACCACCACAGACTGGTAAAGGAACCACAGAACAGCTGCTTCTGCTCCATTCCACTTATCAATCTTACATTTAGGTTGTTTAGCATGATGTGTAGAGTACAAGTCTATGGAAGTTATGCTCAAGCTTAACACACTGGTGAGGCCTTATCCTTATCTGTACTGTGTGCAGTTTTGGTCTCCATGATATAAAGGGGACATAGCAGTGCCAGAAAATGTCTAGAGAAGAGCAGCTGGGCTGATTCCAGGGCTACAGGGGATGAATTATGAGGAAAGATTACAAGCCTTTGAGCCTTTTCAGTTTAACTAAAAAGATATTAAAAAAGAGACATGATTGAAGTGTTTAAAATTATAAAGGAAATTAGCACAGTGGGTCAAGACTGTGACTTTAAAATGGGTTCATCAAGAACATGGGGATAGAGCTGGAAACTTGTTAAGAGTAAATTTCGCACAGAGAAACATATACACATGGAATAAGGTACCAAGCAGTGAGGTAAACAGTAGGACTTTGGAGATCTTCAGAACTAGACTTGATGCTATTTTGGAAAAATTAAGTGGATAGGGCAGGTGTGCTTTGTTGGGATGAATGGACCATTCTCATGCTAAAGTTCTAATGTTTGCTTTTTCCTTCACATTGTGAACAAGACTCCAAGATACTTGAACTCATCAACTAAGGACAGTTGCCCCATTTGACCTGGAGAGAGCAATCCACTCTGTTTCTTGAAGAGAACCGTGACTTTAGACTTGGAGATGGTGATCCTCATCCCAGCTGTTTCAAACTTGGCAGTGAATATGAAATTTTAAGTTAATATATGTAATCATTTAGAAATTATTACAGTATATACTTAAATTAAGTTGAAACAATGAATTATTAAAACATAAGGAAAAGGACTGAAGGTAACTAAAGGGTTAACTAAATGTGGCTTAAAGCTTGACCATGTGTGGTCTGCCTCATCAAAGAGAAACCACCAGCTTGATTTTACAAGGTTAGAATTAGGTAAATGAGTAATGAACACGCCTCTAGAAAGTGTGGATTAATTAATGGGAAAGCTGAAACACCCCTCCTATGAAGAGGTGCCAAGATTAACAAAGGAATCCGCAGATCATCCCTACTTATGAGGCATCATTCAGGTAAATAGGAGAGTTGAAAGGAGTCAGAAAATACTGATGGCACTAGATGATTTAATGACATAATAAAGCTGTGCATATTAAGAGTCTAATGAAGTGATGTATTAAATGATATAATGGTAGTAGAAAAGCTTAAAAGCAAATGAATTGTAATGTTGATTGCTCACTCCATGGACCGAGAGATTTGTGCATATCTGTGTGTAAATAAAGAATTGTTCTGCATTTTCATCTGGTCTCCATGAATGACTTCTTAGAAAAAGAGAAAGGTTTTTTCCACAACACAAATCACTTGAGTGAATGCTGAAAGTCACAATTAGATATGGCAAAGAGGACAATGGCATCGGCATAAAGCAACAATGTTACCCGTAACCTATCCAACAGGACCGCCTCACATCCTTGGTTACGCCTTTAGTACTAGGGTGTTGTACCGTGTTAGCCATTACGAATGTAGAGAAGAGCCAAGCAAAATGACACCTTTTATTGGCTAACTAAAAAGATTACAATATGCAAGCTTTCGAGGCAACTCAGGCCCCTTCTTCAGGCAAGATGTAATCTATGAAAACTTTAAACAGGAGCAGTGATCAGGCACCGCCTTGATGGAGTCTGACACCTACAGAGAATGAATCTGACGTAGCAACAAGTATTCAGACACTTGAAACATAAAAGAATAAAAACACATTTTTTTGTGGGAAAGAGGCAGAAGATGAATGCTCTGTACACACATGTCACCCTTTGGTGTTTTCTGAGAAGCAAATCTGCAGGGCTTGATGCTTGAGAGCAGGCTTTACTTTAATTTCAGCTGGTTTCCTAGGAGGGCATGAACAGAATTTGTTTGAAGAAAGGCTTTCAATTACTCAGTTACTCATGATTACCCCTAAAATAATTTATATACACAAGGATTATGCCAAAAGTAATGAGCATAATGGAATTACCAGGAAAGGCCACCTATCGTGTTACGCATGAATGAAAAATGACATTACTGGCTTCATTTATACTTTCCTAGTTTACTGGGAGAAAATGACTGTCAGAAGATCTCGTTTTGACAACACAAATTTCATGCTTAACAATTGGGCATACCTTCAGATGTGTGTACTGTATGGAGAGGACTGAAAAGCAGTGTCAAATGATGTGTGCAGCACTTTAAATGCAGGGGTACCTACATTGCCAAACTTGTGGAAGCAGTCCAAAGTCACAAAGGGAAAATCAAAGAGCTCATCAGAGGGAATCGGAGAGATGTGCCGGTCCAGTTAGCAGGGTGTTGCAGTTTATGCACAAGTGTACAAATGTCTACTGTAATGGCTTCTTCAGATTACTAGAATGATGCATTGATCAGGATGTGAATTTATCCAAAGGTACTGTACATACAATTGATTGACATGTAGTAATTTCCTATTCATATCTTTAATGAATCATCAAATCAAAATGCTCATTACTGTTTGTATGGCTCTTATTGTAGTAGCACGGCTCCTATTAATGTTACAACCTACAAGAAAACTAATTTAAAAATCCTACAATTATTTCCAAAATAAAAAGGAAATTTACAGTGGACTGAGAAATTCTTCAGACCCCTTCACTATCTGCACACTTTATTGCATTTTAGATTTATTTTAAACTAGCTGTCCCCCGCAGCTCTGCCCGAGTAGTAGCGAAACAGGACAAACTTTAAAAATCAATAAACAAACAAGTATTGCTATCTCAGCGGAGGCAAGGTACGCTCCAAACCGATCTCTACACAGCTTCATACGTATCTTCCATTGATTGAAACAGTGCTGGAGGTATTCTTGCTTGAGGCTCTTCAACAGGCTTGCCATTTTTGTCTTCACTTCATCCACTGAAGAAAAATGTGTTCCCTTCAGGTCACTTTTGATATTCGGGGACAAGTAAAAAAATCAAAGGGAAGTAAATTGGCGAATAGGGAGGATGATCAAGGACAGGAATGTTTCTGTCAGTCAAAAACTGCTTTATGGAAAAAGCATGGTGCGTGGGAGCGTAGCCTTGTCTTGTCTTACTGTTTGATTTTTTCACCCGACATTGTTGTGTAGCGATTGTTGTACAAATACTGACTTGGCTATTCATAGGATATGCCTAGCCGGTCGGTGGTTTGAGAGGGCATGTAGGAGGGGAAATAGTTCTATGATTCACATTCGGCCAACCTCCAGACAGTTTTCCAGGATAGCCCCATGCCCAGTCTGGTTATTTTTGTGTATTACCTGATATATATATATATATATATATATATATATATATATATATATATATATATATATATATATATATATATATATATATATATATATGTAGAGAGAGAGAGAGAGAGAGAGAGAGAAAGAGAGAGAGATGAATACATTTGTTATGTTTGCCCATCAATATACATTCAATAACTCATAATGACAGAGTCAAAACATATTTTCAGAAAGGTTTGCTAATTTATTAAAAATCAAATCCTGAAATCCACTGTAGATGGTAAATAACTACAAGATCACTCATCTTGTTCATTCGGATGTTTAATTAGACTTCCTGACCATGTCTGCATGGCTGCTTGGAGGAGTTGTCTATTTGGATTAATGCATAGCTGTGCATAATAAAGTGCCCACAGATTGTATTTGTAATCTTTGAATTAGCAGAGCATGGTAGCACAGTAGGTAGCTCAGCTGTCACACTGCTTCATGGACTTGGGTTCAGATTCCAGCATGTCGCAAGCTACAGCATAAGGAATTTTAACATTCTCCTCGCATTTTATGTGTTTTCCCCACATACTATGGATTCTTCTCACATCTCAACGTGCGTGTAATTGTCAAGTTAATCAGAGACTCCAAGTCCATCTAATGGGTGTCTTTGTGCTATGCTTATTAAGAAAAAGGCTGAAAGAGGTTTCAGAGGCAGCTTAAAGGGCAAGTCAGTGGTTATGGACGAGAAGAGGACATCTTGAGTACGTTCCCCAAGAATAATTAATGTTTGTATGGTTGGAATTGCCATCATATGTTTTGAGCCAGTGTTACCGAGTGTGCATTGACATTGGAAGGGAGGTTCAATACAGCTTTTCTCACCAATGAGATTTCTTGGGCACTACAGTGTGCTTTGTTTTTTGGTTGGAATCCTATCAGGACCAGTGGCAATGAGTATGAATTAATGGTGTCAGTGGAGTTAGTTGGAACTCTAGTTGTTAGATATAGTTGGTATGATTTAGAGTGGGTCATGGGCATGGAGGTGTGTGTGTCTGGGACATCAGAGTACATTCCTGAGCCTGACAGAGGTGTTGTGGACCAAACTTGATGAAACGTAGAGGAAGTAAAGTGCCCATTTGAAATACTTGTGGTATAAGCAATCTTGTGATCTCATTCTTTCAGTCATTACCCACAACCTATGACCATATTGAGAACAGGGTTTTAGACCATCCAGTAAACTGAGAGCTTTGTCTTTAGACTGGCATGGTGTCTGCAGTACAGCTGCTGCCATTATCTCATGTTTCATTTTTTCATCCTGAGATATTTGAACCCCTCAAATAAGAGCGGTTTTCACCCCACTTATGTGGAGCAATCCACTCTTTTACAAGAGAGAACCATAACCTCTGACATGGAGATACTGATCTTCATCCCTGCTGCTTCACACTCAGCAGCGAATTGCTTGAGCCACAGTCAGATGAGGCAAAGAGAATGACATCAGCTGGATAAAGCAACAATGCCACACCTGGCCGCCTAGCTAGACGCCCTCACATCCTTGGACATGCCTTCATATTTTGTCCATGATAACCTCAAACAAGACTGTTGATAAAACACAGTCTTGTCAAAGTCCAACACACACTGTAAATGAATTCAACACAATTTATTGAGACGGTTGAAATTTCAAAGTAGGAGTCTCAAAAAAAAGTAGACACATTCCAACCTTGGTGTTTCCTGAGGAAAAATATGCAGGGCTTGATGTTTCAGAGTAGGCCCTGCTTTAGGAGGGCATGGGTTCATTGTTGAGTGTGACCAAGGTGTAATACACCTAACTCAACAAAACATAGAGGAAGGATGGTGCCCACTTGATAACCTCTTAGAAATAGTCAGGGCAGCACTTGTGATCTTATTCTTTATGACATTACCCACAATCTATGACCATATTGAGAACAGGGTTTTAGACCATCCAGTAAACTGAGAGCTTTGTCTTTAGACTCAGCTACCAGTTCAACACCATGGACAGGTACAGCATCTGCAGTACAGCTGCCGCCAAGATCTCATGTTTCATTCTTCCATCACTCATAAACAAGACTGCCAGATACTTGCAAGATACTCTGACTTAGAGGTGCCAATCTTCATCCCTGTCACTTTACACCTGACAGCGAATTGCTCGATTCACAGTCAGATGAGGCAAAGAGGACAACATCAGCTGGTGAAAGCAACGATGCCACCCCTAGCTGCCCAACTGGAGATCCGTGGATATTGTTAGTCATTAGCACTAAAACATAAGTAACAAGATCATTATAATTTGTTACTAACCCTCATCTATTCTGTTTATCTTCTCGGTACTCAAATGTGGCACTTGGTGCCATGGCCTACTTGCCAAGTTGTTTTGCCTGCCTAAGGTAAAGTCATCCCTGATGGAGGATCGCATGAATAGTGGGGTACAGGGTCCTTTCATCGGATTGGCTGGCCCAGCGCTGTTTCAGCTGTGGAATGGCCAATTGGGGGAGGCAACTTGATGGCTGAGGTCTCCAGGACTGTAAACGAATCCACATCATATTATGTGATATCATCTACTGTTAAATTCTGTTCTGTACATTTTTATTTTTATACTGTATTGAGGATTTGTTCTGTTCTGTGTATTGTATTGTATTGACCCCCTTCTTTTTGACACCCACTGCACGCCCAACCTACCTGGAAAGGGGTCTTTCTTTCTGAACTGCCTTTCCCAAGGTTTCTTCCATTTTTTCCCTACAAGGGTTTTTTTGGGAGTTTTTCCTTGTCTTCTTAGAAAGTCAAGGCTGGGGAGCTGTCAAGAGGCAGGGCCTGTTAAAGCCCATTGGAGCACTCTATATAAAAATAAATTGCATTGTATTGTATTGTATATTCTGTCCATGATAACCTCAAACACCAAGCATTCATTCAAAGAAGGAGGCTCAAAAATAAGTTCACACATTCCAAACTTAGAGTTTTCAAAGAAAAAATGTGCATGGCTTGATGTTTGAGAGTATACTTTGGTTTAGAAGGACATGGGTACACTGAGGTGTTATGGGCTTAACTCAATGAAACGCAGACAAAGGAAGGTGCCCATTTTCTTCTAACCCCTGAGAAGATACTCACTCTATAAATTAATGAGGGAAAGGTCATAATTCTCTTGGTACCATGTTTAGGAAGGTCTATGTTGGCAATTCCTTATGTTTGCCCCTTGTGCAAAGGTACAAGTGATTCAGTAGCCCCCTGACTGCATGCCTGAAGGAGTTAGTGTCATACCTTGTGTAATATAAAATGTTGTGTGATGGAGGGTCCACTGTAAAGGACAGAATTGGTTTCTGCCTTCAAACCACAGAGAAACTCAATAAGCTTGCAAAGTTGTTAAAGAAATGTGATTTTGTTAGCCAACAATCATAAAGCAAACAATGATGATAAATAATAAAAATAGGAATTAGTGCAACAAAACTAAAATACCGGTGAGTATGAGTGAGTACACTGATAGACTGGTGCCTTGTCCAGAGATGGTGCCTGCCTCACATTGAATGCTGCTAGAGAAGCCTCTGCCATGGCCAAACAGCTGGTTGGATGGATGGATGAAATCACACACAGCAAGTTCAATACTTTGACATGCAAGACTGAGTCTGGACATCCAGGAAACATCAAAAGACCAAGATTACCTGTGACACAAGTGGCCCCTCTAACCTGTAGTTTTTCATACATCTTTGATCACCATGAAGCACATCCTGAGTTTCCTTTTTGATGTAATCTTCTAATCTCTAAACAAACGGCCACAGCTTGTGCTTTTCTCACACACCAGAGTGCACCGTTCTCTCTTTACTTGTGCATCTCTCATCAGCTCCATTCACTTCTCTCTAAAATAAATGATTCAATTAATCAAACTTTACATTTCAGGCACCATGGGGAAGGGCGACTTGGTTCATTAGATGTTAAAATAAGAGACAAGTGGCATAAATAAATGAACATTTCTGTTCTCAAGCATTTAAAAGAATAACCTCAAGCTGCTGCAAAAAAATTGAAACTGTAGAAAATCAATGTTCATTACTTCAGCACTATGAATTCCTCACCAGTCACAGGAGTGCTGCTTAATTAAAAATCACAAAAATGGTCTCTCTTCTTGAAAAGTATTTCAGTAAAAAAAGACATTTCGAAAGTAAAGACCAAGATCAAAAATACCTTGCGCATGCCATTTTTGCAAAATCAGAATTAAACAGCACATTGGTGTTTGTATTATTCAATAAAAATCATTTTCTTAATGGAAAGGGAGACCTACTCTGTGATTAGCTTCGGTCTTGTGCCTGTTGATCTCTGGCCATTAATTGTAGGTTAAGAAAGGGTTAGGTGATTGCCACCAGGGAATTACACCTCAGGAAAGATGCAGTGCCAGTAGACTGAAATTACCGCTGTGAAGGAAACCAACTTAGAAAACTGTTATCTTGATTTAGTAATGACCATTCTGAAATGTATGTCTGGCAACATTCATGCATTGTTCTTTAACCGCCTTAGTGTTACATTTTTTCTCAAAAAAACATGTAAAAGGCTTGGCATTATTTGGCTTGAAAAATTACATTTTTATTAAATCTCATCTTTCAACTGTAAAACGTGCTAAATTATAACTACAAAGTCAGAAGTGTAAAAAGTATAATAATGATACAAATAATAATAATAATAACACCATTGTCACACACATGCTCATGGGAGACAGCTAAAGAGCCTGAAAGATAGTAATTCCATGCCAGACCGGGGGGTGGTGGAGTGCGCTGACTCATTTTCTCACTTTTGTGCAGGCCGTTTACGGGAAATTCTGGCCCTGATGACATCATTTCCAGTTCTGGCCCTTTTGAGGTCATCACTTCCAGGTCCAGCCTCTTTGATGACATCATTTCTGGTCCCGAATCCATGGAGGAGGACCCTTACAGTTCCAGCCCCTTTGATGATGTCACGTGCAAGTCCAATCTTATGGAGGAAGATCCTTCTGGTTCCGGCCCCTTTTGATGACATCATATCCTGTTTTTGCCTTTAAAGCCGCCATCTTACCACCAGTAAATCAGTTCTATGTTGGACTCTGAATTGTGCACATCAGTGCAAATTTACCATAACCCATTTGCAGCCAGGGAGAATATACGGATGGCTGCCCCAAACCTTTTTATGACTTTGTAGTCTATTTCTTGTGACACCATATACAGTATACTGTCAAAAGATGTCTTTTGTTTTGTATATCTTTGAATGGGAAAACTGCTTAGGTGGATGGTCATTTACCCGACACTATTCAATATAACGGTTCATCTCAACAACAGTTCTTTCAGTTTCAATAGTTCCAAGTGGGAAGTAAGTGGATCTTGGCTGTGAACGTTCACTTTTATTCTTGGCTGCCCCACAAGATCAAAACGAGGAGGTGCTGGTTAATTTGAAGTGGGGTCAAATGAAACCCAAACGCAAGCATCACTTTTGTATTCATCAGAACCACTTTCACTTTCACTGTCCATTTCAATTACACTGCATGAAGACAGATTCACTTCGTCATCACTGCTGATGAAAGGCTTCTCAACATCACTGTCAAGAGCATGCAACACCTGGGATGCTGAAATATGGTTCTTACAAGACGTCATTATGAGGCTAGGAGAAGATGCGTCTACACCATTGCCTGGGTTACGATCAGCCCTGACACCTACATAAGACACGTATATATACAGTTGCCTGAGTAACACTTGAGACTAACGCTGTTAGCACTTTTACAGCCCGAGTAATCCTCTCGGTTTTAATGCTTACACAAGATGTGTCTATACAGGTCCCCGAGTTAACAAATTGGACAAGATCTTTAGGAGTTTGCAACCTGATGGAATAGAATGAATTGATGGGCACAGATGACATCTTGTGAGTTTAGAACTAGTGCCACATCAACAACACTCTTGAGAAGGTCACATTCAAAAACTCACCAGTAGAAAATGGCTTATATGACATTTAGAGGATCTGTCTCGATCTTAGACAGGGCAATCTCTGATAAGCTTTCATCACTAGAGCAGCTGTTCACCTTTAGTTTTGCAGAGGAACCTGACATTCTTACACAACCATTATGACATAACTAGTTATGAATTGATAGATATTAAATGGTAGGAGCTGTAGCAAGGTGTACAATTTGTACTGGGATTGTAGGCTAAAGTAGATGCTACAAAAGCCTTTCAAAGTCCTGACTGTAGGATAAAGGAAGGCTCTGGCAGGAACAGTGCACAATTCGAGCCAACCCTGCCAAAGTGGCAAGTCCTACTTGTAAAGAAAGCACCCTGGAAGACGTAGTGGAACAGAAGTAAGGGTATGCCAATAGAGTATGTGGAGAAATCTATCAGAAATCTTTACTTCTTTGTGTAAGTTATTGCTTTATGAAAGTTCTTTCTTCTGTACCCCAACCTTGGATCTATCAAAATATCAATATTTGGTATTTTAATAGTGTTACAAGTGCCTGAGGGTTCACTTAAACAACAAACTGGACTGGTCTCACACCACTGTGGCATGTTACAAGAAGAGTCAGAGCAGACTATACTTCCTAAGGAGACTCCAGTCTTTTGTTGTATTCAGCAAGTTGCTGGAAATATTCTACTAGTCCATAGTAGCCAGTGTGGCATCTATGCCGAAGCCTCCTGGGGAAGCAACTTGAGCCCAAAAGAAACACAATGCCTAAGCAAATTTATTAGGAAAGCCTGCTCCATAACAGGGTGAACCCTGGACATACTGGAAGCTGTTGTGGTAAAGAGGATGGTGGCAAGATTGGATATCATTGTGAAAAATGCCCTCCATCCCCTCTGGAAGGTGCTCTCTTGAAACATTTTAAGCCACAGGTTCATTCCACCACAGTATGGTAAAATGCATCTCTGGTGGTCTTTTCTGCCTAATGCTATCAGGCAATTCAATGCTTCCTCCTTAAATTCCTTCCTTAAATTCATTTTGAAATATCTGCACAATATACATTTATTTATTTGTCAATTGAGTAATTGATTAATTAGCTGTATTATTTGCCATGTGCGCCTTTATCCTTGTTTTTTATGTTTTTGCTGCTGTATCCATCTGAGTTTCCCCATGAGGTTAATAACATTTATCTAATCTAATCTAATCTAATCACATCACATAATGCATTCAGTATCAAATCGCCTCAGTCAAGTCAAGTTCATGACCATGGACACAGAGCCCATCTTGCCAGGATCTGGTACAAAGTAAGAGCCATTGCAACACACTGTGACATGTACAGAGAGGTTACACTTATGCCTGCACTCATTCTCACCAACCCAATAAACCTAACATGCACCATCTTGGACTTGAAGCCACTATACCAAAGGGTGTTTGTGAATGTGTCCGGTGACAGGCAGGCATGATACCTAGTGTGTCCCCTACTTTGAGGGATTAGTTAATTTAAAGAGCATGTCGTTATGATGATGAACACTCAGGAGGAAGCCATATAGAGGCTGGCAGAATGTTCAAATTCTACTCTGGTAGTAACAGAGTGAGGTAATTGAAACCAGGACACGGTATTTGTGAGGCAGCATCACTAACTACGGTGCTATCATACTGTGAATCAATTGAAATGAAATTTGAGCCTTCTTATTACATTAAAACTCTTAGTTCCCGGTTCCTATCCCTGAGCTCAGAGAAGGAGTTGATCCTGGGTATCCTACTGTGGGACACACTCACAAACACAGCCCTGCACCAATTTGTGCAAGGCAAAATTCAAAATTAATCAAGCAATTCAAGATTGTGTACATCCTTTGGGATGTGCAAGGCATCTGATGTACTCACATGTTCACATAACATGTAAAATAGTGCACACACACACGCACACACATAACCCCCCCCCACACACACACACACAAAGACTCACTTAACCAGCACATCTTTGAGCTGATGTAGGAAACCTGAGAATCCACAGAAAACCCACTCAAACACAGAAAGAACTCTCACACATACAGGGAACAAGCTGTAAACTGAAGCCAAGACCCTGAAGCTTCGAGGCAGCACCCTGGAGTTGGATTAACGCCAGCTGATGCCCTAAGTGCAGCTCACCAAAGGTGCCCCCTCCGCCCTGCCAACAGCTTAACTGACATTAAGACTCAATAAGTGCTGAAGGTGAAAAAAGAGATTCAAAATTCTGTTACTTCCAGGCCAACCAGGCCAGAGCTGTCAACTATACTAAAAATAAACTTAAAAAATATTTAACACTTAATAGCACCATAAGCACATTTTTTAGCTTATACTTTACTGTACTTATAACTAGGCCAACAGAAAAATTTTTTTTTTTTCAGAACTTTTTTTAATAAGTTTTGTTTTTTTTAATAACATTGTTCTAAGAGAAAAATGAAAATACAAAAACTATTTTATTTAATCACTCTCCCAAAGAGAGTAAGGCAAAATGAGATCTGATATTATCTCTGCTCAAATTACATGATGGTGAGAATGTACTTTTTAATTTTGAAAGTTCTCTTTCTAGAGAAGTCGATGTTGGTGGCCAATCTAAAAAAAAAAGATATTTTACCGAAAAAATATTATTTGTACAAAACAAAACTTATTTTATTCCACTGCCTTCTGCACTTTATTGCATTGTAGATTTCATTTTAAAATGTTTCTAAAGTGTTTTTTTATGGTATCATTAGATATCACATTAAATGTGACAAAACAGGCTGGATGCCTTGTCTCTGCTAAGTACAGAAGCAGATTAGCTTTGAGGACTTGATCAAAGACTTTGCAATTACAAAAAGGAGGAGAAAGCTTTTAAAAGTGTAAATAAGGTTTGAAGTGGGCAAAAATACGCATGATTTTCTGTCTTTTGATCAGTGTATGTTGAAATGCTATATTCACTCAATTCACAAAGTAATCTGAATTTTCTGCCCACTTTATTGTCATGTAGATTTGCCAATTCTGCCCATCAATCTACACTAAATAACCCAAAATGACAAAATGAAAACACATTTTCACTTTCAGAAAGGTTTGCAAATTTATTAAAAATCAAAAACTGAAATCTGTCATTTATTTATTATTCCTTTACTGTGGCACTCTACATTGTGGTCAGATGATTCCCATTTGCTTTAATACAAAGATTTAATTTAAAGACTTGCCCAGCACTTGTGGCACACTGGCTTGATTGGACATCATTTAGAACAGCACAGACGTGTGTATGTAATGTCCAATAATACACAGCGCATGTCAGGAGAAAAGCCAAGCCATGAAGTCCAAGGAACTCCCTGTAGATGTCCGTGATCAAAATAGGGTGAGGCATAGATCAGGGCAACCATTTTTAAAGCTTTGAGTGTTCCCAAGAGCACAGTGGCCTCACTGATGGTAAAGTGGAACAAGTTTGGAACCACCGATACTCTTATCAGAGTTGGTTGTCCAACCAAACTGAGTAACCAAAGAAGAAGAGCTTCAGAAATCCACTAGGGAGATGGAACAACCTCGTCATCTTTTCATCAGCCCATTCATAGCTTCCCAAACAGCATTTAAAGGACTCTGACAGGAAGAGGAAAAAAGTTGTCTAGTCTTAGGAGACAAAAATTTTACTATTTGGGCAGAACTCCATGCTCACCACATGCCTAATACCATCACTACTATGAAGCATATTGGTGGCAGCATCATGCTATAGGAGTGCTGCTCAGTGGTTGGGACAAGGAGACAGGTGAGAACAGAGGAAAGGGTAGATTCAGACAAGTTACAGAGAGAACCTTGAAAATCTGTAAGATCAGACTGGTGAGTCGGTTCACCTTTCAGCATGATAATGACAAGAAGCATATAGTCAAGACAATGATGGAATGGCTTTGGAAGAAATTTCTGACTGTTCTTGAGTGGCCCAGCCAAAGCCCACACTTAAACTCTATAGGGAATGACCTGAAGATGGCAGGTTACAGATTCTTCCCTTGAAACCTAGCAGAGTTTAAGAGGATCTTTCAGGAAGAATGGGATAAACTTCCCAAATCCAGGTGTGCTAAGCTAGTAGAGACTTACCTAAGAAGACTTGAAGCTGGAATTACTGCCAAGGAATTTTTACAAAGTGCTGAATTAATGTTCTGAATACTTGCATGAATGAGAAAGAACAGTTGTTGAATTTCAGTAAATTTGCATAGCATGTACAATGCATCCCACCTGTATTGTCACACCTTCAAGCAAACTTTTAAACTTTTAAACTTTAGTCCCTCACCATGGCAATGCTGATTTAAGTAAAACACAGCAGATAAGGACAATTACAATAAATCTGATGTGTAGCAAAATGACATCTTTTATTGGCTAACTAAAAAGATTACAATATGCAAGCTTTTGAGGCTTTTCGGGCCCCTTCTTCAGGCAAGATGTAATAGGAGCCTGAGTTGCCTCGAAAGCCTGCAAATTGTAAACATTTTAGTTAGCCAATAAAAGGTGTATTTTGCTTGACTTCTTACTACATTCATAATGTCTAACATGGTACATCACCCTAGTAATAAATCTGACTAAAGTCACATGTGGCAGTGAAAAAGTTAAGGGCATGAGAGCTAGGGGGGACAACTCTATGGTGCCCCACTTCCCTCAATACCCTAAATTTAATGGTTAATCCAGTGCTGTAAGCACTCATATCCCCTATGAAGAAAGAAAAGAATCTTAACTTAATATAGCACCTTTCATGGTGAATACCTGACATGCATAGTACAGACAGCATAAAGACTGATACAACCACATGTTACTGGTTACTGATGTGGCTGCTTGTGGCCCCTCAACTCACACAGAAAAGATGGGAGTGAGGGCCCTACAAATAGGTGTATGGGTTAGGGCCCTAAACATGGGCATGTTCAAAGTTGCAGAGACAGGTGAACAGACAATCTCAGAAGGGATCAGGAGTGGAGACTAAACATTCATTCTTTTGGTTTCAAGACCACGCTAATAAAAAAAAAAAAAAAGAATTTTAATCATCCCTCCTAACAACCAAAACACTATGTTTCTACTTTAGTAATGAATTAATTCAGTTAATCATTCCCAATCCATGTACACCAATGCTGGGTGTCGGGTGGAGGGGGGAATGGAATATTTTTTCGCCATGAAGTAAACTTCCACCTATTTTTATTTATTTTTTATTGTTGGAATTAATTAACACGTTTAACATCTCCATCCTAGACCTCACCCCGTTTAAACCACAGGAGGTCCATCATACAAAGAAGAAAGTAATTCAGTCCTGCATGTAGGAGTTAATAGGTTATAACAGTTTACTCAACAATCACATCCCGGCCCCCAAAATAATCCATAGAAAAAAATGAACCGGAACAAAGGCAATTTAAATAACTTCAAGGCAAAAAAGCCAAAGCGCAGTGGGTGTCCTGAGTTTCCTCTTTGATAGTACTCCGTAGTTCTCGAGCACATTATTGATTCTGATCTTCTTTACTGTTTTCCATGTACCTCTGGTTGCTATGGGCTGGCATACGCAGGGGTCCACAGTTCAGCCAAGCTTTCTTTATAAATAATCAAAGCTTAGGGGAATACAGCCATGAGCCATGCAGGGTAGAAAATTCTCATTCTGATCCCTTTATGTTGCTTTATACAAAATGCAATAAACTGTCCGTTCATAAGATTCATGTGCTGCTGAGGTGCCGCTCTCAGCCAAGTGGAATTGCACGTTTAAATCTTTATACTCGTGCTACGCAGTCCTGTATGGCCATTATTTTCTCCAAATGAACATTGTATGGTATCTGTCTTCTGTCATGCAGTGGATGGTTTGCCGGACAAGCTTGGAGATTTCATAGACAAATTCTCTCAACATGGGGTGTAAATGAATGATTAATTTGGTCCTTTCGGCAGCGTGCTATTGGGGTGAACATTTCTCCTGCTGTCTTTAAAATTGCATTTAGCCCTACTGCAGGCCAGCTAGGATTTCTACATTTTCTGGAGAGACAGATCTTTTTAAATTTCTTGTAAAAGAGAGCAGCCTGTTCCGTTCTGTGCTAGGACAGCCAAATGACAATGATAACCAAAGATCGGGCAGAGATGTGCCAGGCCAGCAGGTATTATTAGACAGAACAGCTTTTTATGGATTATTCCTTTTAAATGTTTGGACACTTTTAGATTTCCATACAATTACTCCATTATTCCATCCATGCATTTTTGAAACTTATTAATGTTTTACATGGTCATGGACAGCTGGAGACTGGCCTAGCAGCATCTGCTACAAGCCATGTAATGGCAGTTCATCACAGAGTTAACTCTCTTACCTGGACCCATTTATAGCCAAGAAACATATCTTGAGGTTGTGGAAGGTCAACTTACACACACAAAAGGCACATGCAAACTATACTGACAGGTACCAGACTGGATCTGAGCCCAGTTAATGATATTATGAGACAAACGTCCTAAGCCCTTGACCACCATGCTGCCTATATAATACTCAATACCCTTCATAGTATCTTACAGTCATTACAAAGATATTTACTTTGAACAAGAATACTTACCAAGCTTTAACATGAATGTAAATGGTCATAGAAGACTCATCACTGCCGACTTCACAACCCCATCTCGCAGAACGTCCGTCGGACATAGAAAGCTCATCACTGCAACAATGAGTTCGCTCACAGCCCTGCCGTGCAATGAGTCTGTCTCCTGGGGACAGATTGCCAACCCACAATCTCCTGATCACTCTCAATAAAATCAAATTCTGAAAAATCAGAGTCCAACTCAGCGATAACGTGCAAAACATTGTCTGCTGAGTATTTTGTTTTCTGCACTTGCTTCGCTCTCTCGTGAGATGTCGATGCCATCTTGCCTTTGCTTACATTTCGTAACTCACACTCATGCAAGGATTAGATGCCGATTCAATGAGTCTAACATTCCTCCAAGCAGAGAGCCTTTAACGTAACGGTGAGTTTTGTCGCCATTAACAGCTGATTGTTGCCCTCCACTGACTTGTCGACGTTCGCCCTCAACCCCTCCCAACAACAAAAGTCAGCATCCACCCTAAAAGAGTTAAGAGTTAAATACTTAATGACCTAGCCCACTTTCTCTTTGTCCCCTTATCTCCAGGACGATCCAATCCCAGTCGCGGATCCACAGCCACGGGACCAACTTGATGAGGAAGATTATCAGTACCTGAATTGAAGGAAGGAGCTGAGGCAGAATGACTACTGAAGTCACTGCTTGTTTGCTGTGTTTGTCTGTCCTGAAGTGGTATCTCCCACTTCAATAAATATGCTTGCTATTCCTGTTTGAAGTTGATTAATAAAGCTGCTTGTTCTGAAGCATAAGACTGAGCCTTGTTTTTGGTTACAGGACAGTGACTCATGCGTCATTATAGATATATATCTATATAAATAAAATTCTTTTCGTGTTTGAAACGGAAATTACGTATGAACACAGAACATATAATAATACACTACGTAATGGGTTTGATTAAAAAAGGAAATGGTGGTGTTGTTTTCCTTGATGCTCCTGGTGGAACTGGAAAAACATTCATAATAAACCTGATTATTAGATGGAGGCCGTACAGCACATTCGGCATTGCAATTACCATTAAATTTCTCTCACGACGAAAATCCAATTTGCAACATACGCAAGGGCTCTGAAAAGGCAAAAGTCTTGCAACATTCAAAGATAATAGTACTTCTTATATGTCATTCAAATACTTTTATCAAAATGTTTTACTGTTTAATAATTTATATTTATATGCAATGTGCTTCTTATATATTACTTCATATTCTCATATGATAATGATATTAATAATGTTGTTTATATTGATTTCTATGTTGTTATAAATGCTCTTTATTTCTTGAAAAATAAAATTGGTAGTTAACAAACTTATTTTATAAATACTGCATTTTATTTTTTTCCCTTGCACTCAGTGAGCGAAGCCACTGGGTAATCAGCTAGTATATATATAAATATTATACTGTATATATACAGTATCGTATAGTGTTAAAGATATGACAAACACCGATAAAGAGTTGGGTCACTACCTTGGTATAACTGAATGTCAAGCAACAACAACAAAAAAAAAAAAACAACAACCATGGAATAATAGTGGAATGGTCTTTGTAGACTGGAGCTAAATTTTGAACTGGGAGTAAAAGGGTGGTCTTCCAGGTTAAGAAGTCAGAAGGCAGGAAGGGGCAGGTCCAGGAGGATGAACAATGGAAGTTTCATCAGTGATGTCAATCTTCCATTCTGCAGAGGGAGAAGAAGAGAAGGTATTAGCTCACAGTGCCAATTCGTAAAGCCTTTAAAATGTCTCCAATGTGGACACGCGTGACAATAGATTATTTTTAATTCTGTTTTTCAGGCTTATCCACTTGCTTTTCAGTTCCCGTGCTAACAATTATGCTTTCAACTAATATTAAAATCTCTCATGAATTATAAAGAAAGATTAAATGTACTCAATCCAAGTGAACTGGAAACTTAGCAGTGTTAACAATAATTGATTAATTGCATATGAATATGAAATTAATCCAAAAACATCCCTAAAAATGATTAACATGGAGATATAATACAACCTTAAATGAAAATACTAATTAAAGCAAATAGATTAAACTTATCTTTTCAGGATATAATGTTTGCCTTTTTCACTTTTAGCATTAATTTGAATTACACATTCAGTCCAGTTTTTTCCATAGATTGAATGCTTAAATTGCCTTGAATTAAACATATTCTTAAAATTATCAACCTGAAAAGGCATCGACTAATTGATAACATAAATACGTCAAATATATTACAAGTTGAAAAGTAGCTTACTAAAACAAGAAGTCCTCCTCAATCAGCAGCAGTTTGCCAAGTGCACTCATTATTCCCAAAGAACCTGTTAAGCAATCCAGTTAAATAAAAAGCCAGTGCTTTACAAACTACTGTATATATCGTCTTGGAAGGTACAATTACCTTAGCCTTAAAATGAAAATGCTGATTACTGAGCAGATCGTTGCCTCTGCAAGGCAAGCAAAATGTCACTGTTGGCTGTTAATGTACTGCAGGAAGGAACAGCAATAAAAGTGCATCTGAATCAAATCTGTGATTTAGCGAGCTTCATTTGAGTCTGTCATCGCTTTGTTGCAACTCTACATTGACAATTACATAATTAGTCTGTGCTGCAGTGGGACAACTCTATTTGTATTTGAAAAGTATTATTTCATATTCACAATTGGATTAAACCATTTCGGTAAATAAATGAATGAATAATTAAAATCTTTTATATCCAAATTCCCATTATAAAACTAATCAGTTATGCATACATTTTTTATTTAAATGAAACATGTCAGTTTACAGTATTTGTAAAATGTAGAAATGCACTGACTTGATCAGTAATGAATTTGAAACCCTTTAATCAAATTGGATAATGTAAATTTGTATTGTGGTGTAAATTATGTTTACTGGAATATACTGTGTACATGAAGTAGGATATGGTGTCTCCTAGAAGATGCAAACAAATGCCTCAAATATCACAATACAGTTTCAATCAAAAAGACAAGGGTTAGGGACAGAGGGTACGGGGATACATTTTCTGAACCTGCTTATTCCAAGTTATTAAATCAGGAACTGAAAGCCCATTTAAATAGCACTGAGTGCAAGCCAGGAACCAACTTTGGATGGTTGTCATCCCACCCAAGCATTAGAGACAAGCTGAACCTCCATGAAAAGAAAAACATATAAAATGTGGTTGCTAGCAGAATAGTCCTGTTTGATGTACAGGCGTAACAGAACTATATAGTACTGGGGTGTGTGTCCCCCAGACGCTTATGGCAGCCCAAACCCACCTTGATAGCTCACTTTGCTCTCTATCAGTCCACAGGTACATTCCAACATGGTCAAATATGGTCTGGAATAGCCAAGTCATAACCAAGATCTCAATGCCATTTGTGAAATGGGCAAAAAAAACAAAAATGGAGCAGTTGGAAGAACATTCTTTCAATTAATGTCACAAACAAGTAGACAGTTAATGGAAATGCCTACTTGAGGTTTTTTCTACCAAAGAGGGCAATACCAGCTATGACAGCCAAGGGTCTACTTATTTTTTCCAAAGATGGCAATGTGTGAAAGATATGGGGCACCACTGAGTCCCAAACCTTGGACACAAGCAATACAAATTAAGTTAAGAGTTCAAAACTGAGATTTTTATTATCAAAATACTTTACAAAAGTTTCTTCTAAGTTTGCACAAGCACAATTCTAATCAAATTCTTCTTCCTTCCTTCTCATCTCTCTCTCCATCCATTAATTGTTACCTACCATCCTTAGGACTAGACAGCTTCCTTTTATGTTGGACCCAGGAGTACTTCCGGTGCCAGGGAATAACCAGATGGAATCCGGTAAAACAACAACAACAACATTTATTTATATTGCACATTTTCATACAAACAATGTAGCTCAAAGTGCTTTACATGATGAAGAAAGAGGAAAAAGACAGAATAAATAATTAAAATTAGGGAACACTAATGAACGTAGAATAAAAGTAAGGTCTGATGGCCAGGGAGAACAGAAAAAAGAAAAAAAACTCCAGACAGCTGGAGAAAAAAAAAAAAAATCTCCACGGGTTCCAGGCCACGAGACTGCCCAGCCCCCTCTAGGCATTCTACCTAACATAAATGACCTCAATCAGTCTTGATTGTATTCAGGGTTCTCATGGAAGAATTTGATGATGATGGTCATGTGGACTTCTGGCCTTTAATCCATCGATGTAAGGACATCATGGTGCTTTGATTAGGTGGTGGTGGTGGTGGTAGATTGTGAATCCCAGCAGCAACCCCTATCGGCACCTATGGGGCCCAGCAGGGCTGGCTCACAGCACTACAACTTCCATCAGGCCTTGCAGGTGTCCACATGGTTACTAAGGTCCTGGGATGCTGCCCTCCAGTGGATGGGGGCAGATAAACATATTTGAAAATAGGAGCCTTCCACTACTGCTCCTTTGTTTTGTCTTCTTGTCTGGGTAAGTGTCACATACCCGCCCCAGATGGGATGCCAGATAATCCTGCCTGGCACTTAAAAATATGTTTATTTTTTTTTTTAATAAGTTATTGCCCAGTCAAATTTTCATTGTTTTTTTATCAAGCTCAAATTAATATAGTATGTCCATGTGTTATTTTTAATTAAGTTATTTGTATTAATTATTATTATCATTTTTACTATTATTTTAATATTATTAATTTAATTATGTTTAACTCATTATTTTAATATGGCTTTTTTGTAGCTACATTTACTCCTAACAGACTTGATGGGAATAGTAGTATCATATTCTTCAGGGATCTACAAACTTTATTAATCTTTTGTCTTCTGTCTTTTCTGGTTCTTCTGTGGTGCCAATCTGAGCTACCACCACTTGATCGGGGCAATGTGCAGCAACCTGTGATGACAGAATGAAGGTGGGTGCTCCTTTTAGCCATGAGACAGACTTCATCGAATCCTATCATGTAAAGCCTGAAAACAAAGAGGAATGAATAAAGAACATTTATGTTAAGTAGAATGCCCAGTGGTAGCTAGGTGGTATTTTGGCCTTTGGACTCCTGCAGATTTTGTTTTTTTTCAGCAGATCATATAGATTTATTTGTTTTTTTCTTTGTTACTTATTTTTTAATATTATTCCCTAATATTATGTGTTTTTCTTTTTGTGTAACTTTCCTATTGACATCTTGTAAAGCACTTTGAGCTAAATCGTTTGCATGAAAATGTTCTATATAAATAAATGTTGTTGTTAAAAATGTAAAAAATTAATGATGTTTACTTTTTCTCCTTATTCATTTTGTTATACTGTAAATATTCATAAATGGTGGAGTAGCTGAATATACTCACAGCTATGATTACCAGAAATGACCTTTTATATAAAATTGTCTGTTAAAAGATAAAGAGTTTAGAGATTTAAGTAGTAAGTGGAATGTGAATTGAAAAAGGGAAAAAAACAACTCTGATGGCTATTGGTATAGGTAGCATGGAAGGTGATGACCGTCTTGTTGGATTTCCAGTCTGCTAATTAATAAATGTGGCAGAGATCAACTAAATGCTTCTAGAGGAACGGTGGCTGAACAGGGAATGGGAGAGCAACCCGTGCATCCCACGACTTAATGACATGTTGTACTCTAATAGACTCAGAGAATTAATTCTGTTAGAGAACTCTGCTTGGAGGCTTAATTCAGTTATTCAAAATTCTCAAAGGCATCGATAAAGTAGGTCCAGCAGAATCTTTTCAACTTAAGGGTGAATTGCATACTTGAGGAGAGCAGTTGAAATTAAAGGTAAGTAAAGTCAGGAAGCACTTTAGGCAAATAGCTATGGGTATCTAGAAGAAACTCCTGAGCCATGTAGTTGAAACTTAAACCTTGACAACCTTTAAGAGATATGTGGATGAGATATTGGAACAGGTTAGCTAAACAAATGATCTTAGTGGATTGAATGGTCTCCTCTCGTTTGTTGACCTTATGATCTTATGAAATAATCCATCCATCCATCCATCCATTTTCCAACCCGCTGAATCCGAACACAGGGTCACGGGGGTCTGCTGGAGCCAATCCCAGCCAACACAGGAATCAATCCTAGGCAGGGTGCCAACCCACCACAGGATACACACAAACACACCAAGCACACACTAGGGTCAATTTAGAATCTCCAATCCACCTAACCTGCATGTCTTTGGACTGTGGGAGGAAACCGGAGTACCCAGAGGAAACCCACGCAGACACGGGGAGAACATGCAAACTCCACACAGGGAGGAACTGGGAAGTGAACCCGGGTCTCCTAACCGCGAGGCAGCAGTGCTACCACTGCGCCACCATGCCGCCCCTTATGAAATAATGGTGGCATTAAATTTAAAGCAAAAGACACCCCAGCAAGTGTGACTAAGGCACCATAAGCATCATCTAGGGTTCTTGGGTGTGCAAGAAAAGATGCTTTTGCTTTTTATCATTGCAAGGTTCATAGGCCTGACTGCTGTCACACACGTGCACGTGGGAGGCAGCTAAAGGGCTTGAATTGTGACCATTCCATATCTGACCAGGGGATGGCGAGGTGCACTGACTTTTTCTCTCAATCCACTGCAGACCATTCACAGGAAATTCCACAGGGCTCCGGCGCCCGTGATGAAGCCACTTCTTGCCCAGATGATGTCACTTCTGGTTCCGCCTTCCAGAATAACGTCAGTTCCTGTCCAGACCTTTAAAACCGCCATCTTTTCCACATGTCATCAATTTTGTTTTGGACTTTGAATTGGACACATCTCCACAAAATCCAACCCTTTTGCAGCCAGGGCATAATATACAGCTCCAAACCTTTTTATGTCTCCTGTCCATTTATGTTACACTGCCTTTAATTAAAAGTTATAGTTAAATAAAATTATGTCAAATATAGTTACATTTAAGATACAGTGCTACAGTGCTTGCTTGCATTCTAGCTGAAATAGATTGGGTTGCTACTGCATGAATTTGGCCTGATAAATCAGATAGATCAGTGCTGGGTTAGAAGGTAAACAAGATGGTTCCTTATTTTATTTGAGCAACCTGAATGAGGCCCATTACCTGCATTGTGAGGGAGCGTTAGTTATGGCACTGCGATCATATGGCACAATTCACTGAGGGTGATCTGGCTTGCGGGATCCTCATTGTTGAGGACCCGAGTGGCTGGACCAGGCCAATGGTCCTAACACCTGGCTGCGGCAGATAGAGGGTCATTTACAAAGGGTGGGACTTGACCACGTGTCTCCCTGTGGGGTTGCCAACCAGGATCCCGAGCTGTTTTGTTGTGTGGTGGGTGCGGCAACGTGCAGTGCCATTGCATGCTTCCCATCCTGATCTGATTTGACCTGGTGATTTAATGTCTGGTAAATTTAAGGGAAGTTAAGTTTTATTTGTTTTTCTTGTGATCGAAAATATTCATAAAAGGCCTGCCTTTTGATTGATTAATCAGAATTGCTATTTGACTGACATGGTTTCTCCAGTAAAGCTGTTGCATCGATCTACCTCATATTGACTTGAACTCTAGGTCTCCAAAGGGGTCATTTGCCCCCAAGTTCTGGAGCAATGCTAACTAACAGTTGCAGAGACAACAGCAGATGCTTTTGCGTCTACATGTTATTACAGGTTACTTGTAAAGGTGGCTGCCTATGATGATGGTGATAGCAAGATGATAATCTTACCAAAGCAGCCCCATAAATAATAAACATATGGGTTTAAGTATGGTCCCTGAAATAAATTGATTAGCCTAATATCACAAAAAGTCCATGAAATCAAAGTATAATAATCATCTTTTATCACCAACCCACAATTTCTGTTCACTGTGTTTATGCCATTGTATACAGAAAATATAATACCACCATCCACTCAATGCACAATGTTTTCAAATGAATTTTTAGGAGGCTGCATGAGGAGTGTCACCAATCAGAGCACACATGATAATGAACAATGGAAGATGTCAAGTTTTAACAACACGCTTTAATGTACTTTCATCTGGGAAACTTTTATATTTTGAGTTTGAATTAAACCAGTCAATAGTGATGCATTCAAAGCATTACAGCAGTTATGTTGTCATGATGGTCGTCTTGTCTTACTATCTGAGTCTGCTATGCTGCTCTGGTTGGAGGATTATTACCTGCAAGATGCTGAAAAATTAGTTCACGTTTTTGTTTTTAGTCGACTAGATTACTGTAACACACTCCTCTCAGGACTACCAAAAAAAGACATCAATCGATTGCAACTTGTGCAGAATGCAGCTGCCAGAATCTTAACTAGGAAAAGAAAATCTGAGCACATCTCCAGTTTTGATGTCACTACACTGATTACCTGTGCCATTTAGAATTGACTTTAAAAATGCTGCTTATGGTTTACAAAGCCTTAAATAATCTTGTTCCATACTATATTTCAGAATGCCTCTCACCTTACACTCCAAACCGTAACCTTAGATCTTCAAATGAGTGTCTGCTTATAATTCCAACAGCTAAACGTTAAAGAAGTGGTGAGGCAGCCTTCTGCTATTATGCACCTAAAATCTGGAATGTTTTACCAATAAAAATTCACCAGGTTAATACGGTGGAGCACTTTAAACAACTGCTAAAAACTCATTGTTTTAACATGGCTTTCTCATAGCTTTATTTTAGTGCAACCCTGATATTCTGTACATGCATTTAATAATATTTTTTTCATGACTCCAAAATCCATACTCACCCCTACTTTCTCTGCTGTTCTTTTTCCGGTTTTCTGTGGTAGCGATCTGCGCTACCATCACCTGATCACAGCACCATGCAGTCCCTACATTGATGAATTGAACGCCAGATGTTTATACAGTACATGAGGTCCCTGATCTTTTTCTGGTTTTCTGTGGTGGCGATCAAAGTACCCTGCTGTCCCTACATTGATGGATTGAAGACCAGAGGTCCACATAACCTTCATCATCTAATTCTTCCGTGTGAGTCCTGAAAACCATGAGGACTGATTGAGGTCATTTATGTTAGGTAGAATGCCTAGAGGGGGGTGGGTGGTCTTGCAGCCTGGAACCCCTGCAGATTTTGTTTTTGTCTCCAGCCGTCTGGAGTTTTTTTTTTTTGTTTTTTTCTGTCCTCCTGGGCCATCAGACCTTACTTTATTCTTTGTTACTTAGTATTGCCTAATCTTGTTTTTATATTATTCTTTTTTCTTTCTTCATCTTACAAAGTAATTTGAGCTACATCATTTGTATGAAAATGTGCTATATTAATAAATGTTGTTGTTGAGGTTACTATTGTGGTTGTTGTTTTTATTAATGAAAAATGAAGCACTAGAAATTTAAGTTTCAGGCAAAGAAGTTACACCAATCTTGTTGTTCAAGTTTAAGGTCACGTTTATGTGTCATTTCAGTCATATCTAAAATAAAGTGGGATGAAATTGCATTACTCAAAATGGGAAAGGGATAAAAAACCACAAGAAAGTAAACCAAGACCGTGCTAAATTCACAAAGCCCAACCAATACTTATGTAAAATAATTAATTAAATGCTACGGCTAAAAATAAATAACTATGTGTATACAATTGGCTTTGTTATGTCATGTTACAGAAAACTTAGTAGCCTTATAGCCTGTAGAAAGAAGCTTTTGCACATTCTGGCTGTTCTTGATTTTATTGAACGATTTCTCCTACAAGATGGAAAGGGAGAGAACAGTCCATGAGAGGAGTGTGAGGAGTCTCTCACAATGCAGAGGACTTTCTTCTTGTATCAATCCTTAAAAATATCCTCAGTGGAGGGGAGAGAGACCCTGATAACCCTCTCTGCCATCCTCACCACACATTGCAGAGTCTTCCTGTCAGATATCAATCCAAATATCAGAAATATTTCCTATAAATTAAAATTGAAAAAGAAAAACTCTAAAGCAGCCATCAACATGTGCTCTATTGCTTGTGAAAGAGCAGGTTCTCCTGAAACATGTCAGAGTTTTTAATACTTTGTTTAAATAAACACATTTCTCCTCTGCTGGGGAATAGTTTGATAGTAATGCTGAACATCTAAACTCAAGCAATAAGTGTTGCCAATGGTAGGCTAATTGAGTATGGTTGAGTTGAATTATTATTATTTATATTATAGTTTCTATCACCCTACAATGTTTATGACAAGTTGACATGCATGGAAAGCACCTTCTTCTTGAAACAGAGCAAAATGCGGACCAACTCAATTCATTAACCGATTAGCGTCTCACTTTGCAACTCTGCCTTGAAGACATTTGCACAGAAGATTTCAAGCATGCAATCATTATAAACTTTAATTGTGCCTTATCTATTTTGCTTCTCTTCTTTCTGATGTTCTGCCAAGGGACTACACTGCCCATGGGAGGTGACACGATAGATTATGGTAGTCTTTAATTCTAAGAATAATTAGGTGCTCTCCAGCATGTGCTTATTATATTATTGAATTCCCAGGAGGAGGAAGACAGTCAACCTTGCCTTTGACTACCAGAATGGTGCCTTTGTCTGTGACGACTGGAAGAAAGTGCTTATTATATTATTGAGTGCCTAGTTGTTCATATTCTCCAGGAATGCCTTAACTGGAGTTTTTGTTTTCTTCTCCTCCTTCGTCAATTTGCCATATTTCAATTACACTGCTACTGGAATTATATTGTCATGAAGAGATAAAGGTTTGGAGGGTGGAAGGTTATGGAGGGTAGTAATTCAGATGTTCCAGGGTTAAGCAAGTCCACATTTGTGATGCCTGAGAACATCTTCTACCCAGCGGTTGTGAGGTTCTCAAGTGCTCAAGTTTGTGGTGAAGCTTTTGATAACTTGAAGATTGTATTGTTTTGTGCAATAAACCAATCAGTGTTGAACTAGGAGCTTTGCTCCCCTTTATACTAGAAATTTTTGGAATTTGTTAGTGTTTCTCCTGGAAGAGTCAAAGGAATACTTCCTCACAGACTGATACAGTATAATAGTGATAACAAAAAGAAAGAATGTATTGCAAAAAGGAAGGAAAAGCTAGGTAAAATAATAATAATAATAATAATAATAATAATAAGTAGAGCTAAATATACAGTATGTTGTATATGCAATAGTATTTCATAAGCAGGTTATTAGTGCAAAGCTTATTAAATACACAGACTACAGTGACATGTTGATTATTGATTGAACTTCATTGCTGCCTAGAGTGCTATACAAATACAAATTGAACTGAAGTGAAAATGTTAACCTAAGGTAGCAGCAGTAAGTTTAATCAATAGCAGTCCATTAAGATCTTCCCAAAGTGGGGGTCTGTCATCAGATGAAGGATCACAAATCTCTTATCTATATATCTAACACTGACATATTTAACAGTCTGTCTGTCTGTCTGTTTGAGCATCCCATGAAAACCATCACACCTATTTCTGCAATACTTTGCATTTATTTCCAGTATAGTCTATCTTACGAAAATAGGCTAATACAATTTTAGATTTTCTATGAATAAATATATAAAAAAAGAAAATTGAGATAACCGCACTAAAAGTTGCAATTATTCCTGAGGTAATATTAATTTAATAGCATTACATATCCACTTCGTGGCAGCACAAGGTCAATAGCAGGCCTTATTAAAATTGCTCAGAAGGAATGGCACTTTGTTTATTTAGTTTATCTGTCTTATTTCTTATTTCTATTGTTACACATACAGCATATTAAATTACATCTTTATCTTTCTGTCTGTTCGAGTATCATGCAAAAAACAAACACACTTATTTCTACAAAACTTTGCAGTTATTTCCAGTATAGTCTAACAATAAATATAGGCTTTTAGATTTTCTATGTATAAGCATCTAGGGAAAAAACAAACAAACTGAGAAATATTCACTAAATGTCGTTACGTTCGCTGGATCAGTGTGCCTTTTAACCTCAATATCTCCAGATCACACTGTGATACTGATGTGATGTTTGCTTTAAATGAGTTAGAAATGATTTCATAAGGGCGGCACAGTGGTGCAGTGGTAGTACTGCTGCCTCGCAGTTAGGAGATCCAGCGTGGAGTTTGCATGTTCTCCCCGTGTCTGCGTGGGTTTCCTCCGGGTACTCCGGTTTCCTCCCACAGTCCAAAGACATGCAGGTTAGGTGGATTGGCAATTCTAAATTGTCCCCAGTGTGTGCTTGGTGTGTGGGTGTGGGTGTCCTGCGGTGGGTTGGCGCCTTGTGCCCCGTGTTGGCTGGGATTGGCTCCAGCAGACCCCCGTGACCCTGTGTTCAGATTCAACAGGTTGGAAAATGAATGGATGTATGATTTCATAACAAAACAACACCAATTTCAGGTATTTATGTTGACCATAAATCTGTTAAGGATTTTTAAATATTTCACCATGTTCAAAAAGAACAAGATTTTTACATTTGCCTCTGAACTACTCTTTAACGTTTTTTCATAT
Source organism: Polypterus bichir lapradei (assembly GCA_026402145.1). Lineage (NCBI taxonomy): Eukaryota > Metazoa > Chordata > Cladistia > Polypteriformes > Polypteridae > Polypterus > Polypterus bichir. Next base: position 3,800,115 of record JANRMT010062813.1, read on the forward strand.
TACAAATATGTTCCATCTTTTCTGAATGCTCACTTTATGACAAACAAAAATTGTTATATTCAAATTTTCTAAGCCAAATAATAAACAAGCAAATGACCTATTTGTGATGAGATCCATTCTTAAGCTGGAGTAACAAAAGCCTTATGAGACAGCGGGAGTGAAAGGGGGCAGACACTTTGTGGGGGTCCGCCTGGAGTGCTGCTCTGGGAGAAGGAGAGGGTTGTGTGTGCTGCTCGATCTTCATTTGTTTTTTATTGATCAGGCTGTATATTATGACTGTGGTGCACTCTAGATATTTCTGAACTACTGAGATAATTATTATTACTGTTCTATAAATTGCTTTTTGCTGTAAAATTACTTTTGTTTCTCTAAATCTTATAGTTCATTTCAGAGTAAAATTTTGCAAGGTCTTGATAAGCTCAAAAAAAGTTAATACTAAATAATATATAAAATTACCAAGTCTTTGTCACAAGGAGGTCATAAGTGTCAGATCTATTTATTTATTTTACGCATGTATCCTACATTTTATCACTCTTCCATGCAACAAAGATAGAACAGCTAGTTACACAAAAACACGTACTTTAACCAAGGTGAAGTCCAGTATCAGGGTACATTATAACTGGTATACAAAACTTTTTTTAAGGTTGGGGAGCAAGCAGGTTAAGTGATCTGCTCAGGATCACACAATGAAACAAATGAAAGTATTGGACAAACATCCAGAGCCACTACATCATAATGCCTAAGATATACTATTAGGGGTTAAATGGTACAAGAATAAAACAAAATGAAGCTGCCAATCTGCTGCTCAACACACATGAAATATATGGGCTACATCCACACTACTATGTCTTCATTCAAGAACAGCATTTTTAAACTAAAATAATCTCTGTCCACACTATCATTTTCATGTTGTTCACAGAAGTATCTCCATCCAGACTGAGATGACTGATAATACTTATGACACAGACGTTTGCCTACACTAGGCATGCATGATGGTAACATCACCTGGCACAGGATTTACAGGATTTGAAATGGTTTGCCCTTTAATGCATGTATACAGCATTGTACAAAACATAGATGTATAGATGCATACAGGTAAGTGTAGCCATGTCATAATGCAATGTAAAAAAATGTTTAATATTTCTTATATATTTTATTTTGTTTTAGAGTGAGAACTTCATCAAAATTTTGTAAATTGGAAGTAGCGAACAGATGTGTGGTGTACAAAGTTCCTTCCTTAAGGTGACGCCTTTCACACACATTCTGAGCTCTTCCACACTTTATCTCAAAGCATAGTGGATGCTTGAGATGGAACGAAGAGCAGCCATTGTGCATTACTACTGCCTCATTCTACCTTTATATAAAGGAATAAATGGATTACTCTTCATGATGTCCATGGTTCTTCATTTGATTGAATTTCGATCATGGCCAAACAAAGTCGGTTACATAAGCAACAAAATAAGCACCATGGAAAGTTAGGTGGAATATGCTTTTCTTTCATGAAAAGTGACCAATCAGGAATTAGACATTGTAAGGAGCAGGATCCAATCAGGGAAGGGCATATAATAAGCATGAACAAATCAGAGTGCGATTAGACTCTGTGTTTTAAAAGTTCATGGTTTCACTTGTCCTTATTACAATGCTGAGCCAGTGTTTTCAGACGTGTTCAGTTCTGGAGAGCATTTTCAAAAGTCTCTGTTTTTGGTGGTTAAAAATGCCAGTGTAAGTGTGGGTTAAAAGAAAAAAAACCAAAGTCTGTATTTTTAAATGAAAGTGAAGTAGAGTGGATGTAACCTTTTGTTAGAACTTGGTAGACCATACAGACTTGACACTGAGGGCACTCCTATCAGGAAATGAATTTGGGCCTAAACACAATTTGCTGATAATGCTCCTCGTGGTGTCAATTCTCCTTTACACTCTCACATTGATTTTTTATTTTACCACTTTAAAGTCAGCGTTTAAAGTCAGCTAATGTGAAACATAACAACAGTTTCAAACCACTTAATCCGTCACATTGGGAAAGCAGGAATCAACCCCAAAGTTTCAGTCTGTAACAGGACTCACATCTGCAAGTGCCCTCACTCACATGAGGTCACACAGGAATCACCAAAATGGCCTAGAGCAGTGGTTTTCCAGCTTGCTTCTACAGACTGACCCCTGTAGTTGCCCAATTCTTTTTAAGTTCAATTTCGTATCTTTTCAGTTCTTACTAGATTCTTAGTTTAATTAGCTGAATTAAAAAGAAATACTATAAAATAAACTGCTCAAAACAATTAAAGGAACACTTTGAAAACACATCAGATCTCAATGGGGAAAAAATCCTGCTGAATATCTATACTGATATGGACTGGGTAATGTGTTAGGGATGAAAGGATGCCACATCTTTTGATGGAAATGAAAACTATTAACCTACATAGGGCTGAATTCAAAGACACCCCGAAAATCAAAGTGAAAAAAATGATGCAGCAGGCTAGTCCATTTTGCCGAAATTTCATTGCAGCAACTGAAAATCGTACTCGTCTTACAACATCGGAGAATGCTCCTAATTAGATGACAGATGACATCCTGGAGGATCTCCTCTCAGATCTGGACCGGGGCATCACTGAGCTCCTGGACATTCTGAGGTGCAACCTGGCAATATCGGATGGACCGAAACATAATGTTCCAGAGGTGTTCTATTGGATTTAGGTCAGGCGAGTGTGGAGGCCAGTCAATGGTATCAATTCCTTCATCCTACTGGGTCTGACAATGGGTCCAAGGATTTCATCCCGATACCTAATGGCAGTCAAGGTGTTGTTGTCTAGCCTGTAGAGGTCTGTGTGTCCCTCCATGGATTTGCCTCCCCAGACCATCACTGACCCACCACCAAACCGGTCATGATGAACAATGTTACAGGCAGCATAACGTTCTTCATGGCTTCTCCAGACCCTTTCACGTCTGTCACATGTGCTCAGGGTGAACCTGCTCTCATCTGTGAAAAGCACAGGGCGCCAGTGGTGGACCTGCCAATTCTGGTATTCTATAGGGTGGTCCAGATCTAATTATGCAATTTTCATTATGCTATAACTTATTAAGTTTATTACATAGAAAATCACCCGAAAAATCCTGGACCATCGAGAAGTGTGCGAACTGACAACATGAAGAATCGTCTTCACGCAGAAATGGAATCGTCCTCGCATAAATCAAAGTCATCCAGACCGAATCTGCATAATTAGATCTGGACTGCCCAGTATGGCAAATGCCAATCAAGCTCCACGGTGCTGGGTATGTGAGCACAGGGCCCATTAGAGGATGTCAGACCCTCAGGCCACCTTCATGAAGTCTGTTTCTGATTATTTGGTCAGAGACACTCACATCAGTGACCTGCAGGAGGTCATTTTGTAGGCTCTGGCAGTGCTCATCCTGTTCCTCCTTGCCCAAAGGAGCAGATACCAGTCCTGCTGATGGGTTAAGGACCTTCTACGGCCCTGTCCAGCTCTCCTAGAGTAACTGCCTGTCTCCTAGAATCTCCTCCATGCCCTTGAGACTGTGCTGGGAGACACAGCAAACCTTCTGGCAATGGTACATATTGATGTGCCATCCTGAAGAAGTTGAACAACCTGTGCAACCTCTGTAGGGTTCAGGTATCACCTCATGCTACCAGCAGTGACACTGACCATAGCCAATTGCAAAATAAATGAAAAAACAGTCAGAAAAGATGAGGAGGGAAAAACGTCAGTGGCTTCCACCTGTTAAACCATTCCTGTTTTGGGGGTCATCTCATTGTTGCCCCTCTAGCACACCAGTTGTTAATTTCATGAACACCAAAGCATCTGAAACTGATTAACAATCCCCTCTGCTACTTAACTGGCCAGATCAATAGCCCAGAAGTTTCATTGACTTGATGCTATACTCTCATTAAAAAGTGTTCCTTTAATTTTTGAACAGTATATAATTCACTCCCTGCATACATTTGGAAACATATTTTTTGACTATTGTTTTAAAATGTGGGCATCTTAATTCTACTTTAATATGTTTTGCTCTCTTCATTGTAAACAAATAGTAGCAATTAACAAAGCGTAAAAACACTGCAGATGACAAGCAAAACCTATGTGATCACTTACAAGCAACACCTTGAATAAATTAAACTAATCAATACCTAATCTGTCCAAATCAGGATCACAAAGGCATTTCAAAATAAATAAGATGAAAGACCAGGGGGAAAAAAGCTTTTTAGATTCCGACAGAAACTGACCATATTTTGCTGAAAATGTCTACTAATAATAGAATCCACAGAATAACAGCACATGTAGGTGGGAAACAAATTCCATTAAAAGAAGCATTTGGAAGGAATGAAAACCCACAGGCAGAGGGTCCTGCCAATAGCCCGAGAAACAGTGATATAGAGACTTTCATAGTTATCGGCATCTACAGTACATAACATGTCCCAAGAAAAGACTATAATATGCTTTGCTGAATAATTATTCATTTAATGTTATGTTGCTGTCATTAAAATGAAATAATATCAGTAAAAGGAAGATGAATTTGAATAGTGGCTCATTTTTTGTTACTCATTATCAGGAGTGATGCATTTATAATAATATTATGCACATTGCAAATGCACATTAACAAATGATTGAAAGTAAAAAATGAACGTCAAATGCACTATGGGTAGCATTCGAATGGTATGAATACTGTGTGTGACATATCAAAGAAAATGGCTGTAATGCATTTTTTTTCTCTATTGTCCTCATAATTCTTCAAACATTTTGAGAGCTTATCCTCAGCAGGAGTACAAAGCCCAGGGTTTCTTATGGTTGTTATGTCCTGATAACATGGAAATGGTAAAATGATTTTTATAATCTCGAAAAGACCTAATTTATTCATTATTGTTTAAATGTGATTATTCTAATATGAGTTTCACACTGGGAGCATTAGGTGCAAGGTAGGAACCCTCTAATAATTAGCCAGTCTATGACATGACACACTCAGGCACACCCTGGTTTGCACCTCCTGGCAGCAATTGGGGCAACAGAGAAACCAAACCTGGAGGGGACACAGGGCTGCTGTTCATTCAGCATATTTAAAAGCACCAATAAAGCTAATCTGCTACAGTTTATGTTATAACAAGAAGAACAAACATGTGGCTATGGGGAGAAGATGCAAATTCCACATGGATGTTATAAACAGAGATAGCAAAAGCTATGAAACAGCAGCACTGAGCTATACTGTCACTACACAATCCACCTACTAAAGTAACTTCAATAGATTTAGCTTTGAAATTTCACTTCCAAATACAAGAAATACTTGTAATGTATGAATGAGTACTTTTCAGGGAATAGTATATTGTTAAAGAGAGAACGGCAGTTTTTTAAAGAAGATGTGATCAAGACATTTCTGAGATGGAGGTGGAGCAAAGCCTGGAGATATCTGATGGTAAAAACAATGTTTGAAAAGCTGTTAAGATATGACAGACGAAGTTCAAGCCTGGGTCAAGAATGACCTCAAGGCTTCTTTCAGTGTGTGACTGAAGCAATCAGAATCGCACTTCTTTCTGTTCATTGGGAAAATATTCTTTTTAGCTACATTTATGTTGGGCTTTTGAATTGCTCCTGTCACATATACTGTAGTTTCATTGCATTAAAATAGGCATTGACCTCGACCATCACTGGTGTGGACCCAGCAGTGATTTTTGAAGCACATGCATAGACCTGAGTGCTGTGTGTGTGAATGATGTAGCTTATAGGGAGAAAAGACTGTAGATTTTATTTGAGAATTTGAGAATGTGTACTGTACAAGAAAGACACTTGATTCTGTAGGAAATTAGAGGAGCTAGTTCAACAGAGAAGGTACAATGCAACCATGAAGTTTGGAGGGAGAGAATGGAGATTCAGAATGGATCTAATGGTTTGGGACAGCATTTTGAAATGTGGAGCTAAATAACAGAGGAGGAGTGAAGAGTTAGGGTGTGGGTGTGTGTGATCAAATGAGCAATTACCTGCCATGAAAATCTTAAACAACCAACTTTGTGTTTTAAGGCCCAGCACCACTGCCTAGGCTGCACTACTAGGGTAAAATAGCACAAGAATGAAACAATATTGAGCTGCCACCAGTCTACTGCTGGACACACATAAACAATTTAGGCTGTATTCACTCTATGTGTTCATGTAGAAGGTGTTTTTAAATTAAAGTGATCTCCGTCCACACTAGCATTTTCATATCATTTACAAAAGTATCTCTGTCCACACCAAAATGACCGAAAATACATATGACATATACGACTAGCCAAAAGTTTTAGAACACTTTAGTTTTTCCAGTGTTTCTTCAAATTTAATCAGTTAAGATGAATAACTTAAAATGGTGAAACAGTAGAGAGTAAAGTGACAGAGGTTTAAATTTAATGTTTAGGTTACCAAAAACTGAGAAAAGGAAATTTCAGAATATTACAAATGGGCCATCTTCAGTGAACAACTAATAGGTTACAACCTACAGATGTTCTGCAGCAATTCAAGTAAATGAAGCCTTGCAAGATGAAGCAATTTGCACAGATGTCCCAACTTCTGTTGATTTACTTAAAAACCATATGTCTGTTTTAAAGCAGAGTTGGACCAGACTGTGTTACTACACCCTATGAAGTGCTACTTGGACAATTCTCCAGTGATAATGGCAAGAAAATGGCAATTAACAAAAGAAATGAGACAGAGCATTATTACCTTTAGAAGTGTAGGCCTTTCATTTAGAAAGTGCAAAAAATTCAAAGTGTCTGTGAGTACAGTGGTGTCCTACACAATCCAAAGGCAATTGGAAACTGGAAAAAACTCTGATAGGAAGAGATCTGGCAGAACCAAAGTCACAACCCAATCGGAAGACAAGTTTATGAGGGTCACCAGCTTGCATGACTGGCGCATCACAGGACAACAGCTTACAGTTGATTGTACAGCAGAAGTACATTGATGGATTATTCATATGTGGATCTAATTAAATAATTAGTGGCTTTGTTACATTTGGGAGAGTTTCATGGTTTTCATCTTCCTATTACGGTAATACTACACCACAAACAAGGCAGCAGTAATAATGGACTTTGGAATCGTAGGAAAAAAAATTATAGTCAAAATGATAAACCAGGGCGGCACGGTGGCACAGTGGTAGCGCTGTTGCCTTGCAGTTAGGAGACCCGAGTTGGCTTCCCGGGTCCTCCCTGTGTGGAGTTTGCATGTTCTCCTTGTGTCTGCGTGGGTTTCCTACGGGTACTCTGGTTTCCTCCCACAGTCCAAAGACATACAGGTTAGATGCAATGGCGATTCTAAATTGTCCCTAGTGTGTGCTTGGTGTGTGTGTATGTGTGTGTGTACGCCCTGTGGTGGGCTGGCGCCCTGCCCGGGGTTTGTTTCCTACCTTGAGCCCTGTGTTGGCTGGGATTGGCTCTGGCAGACCCCCATGATCCTGTAGTTAGGATATAGCAGGTTGGATAATGGATGATAAGCCAAAAGTAATAACTCATTCAAGAAACTAGTAACTAACTAGAAAGTCAAGGAACTAGTAACTAGTAACTAAGCCTCAATACATGTAACAATAATCACAGACAAATAACAGTCCATCAATTTGAGAACCAGGGAATTAATATGTGATCAGAGCCAAAATGTTAGACTTCTGTCACAGTCAGAAACAGAATTGGTAATGAAAACTATCAAAATCAACAAAGAAAAGAAAACCAAATATCTGGAATTAATCAACAATCTTGGACGATGTGTCCCAGTGCAGAGCTGGCTTAAAAATTCTTGTGCTGATGACATCTCGGGACATGTCAAAGTAATAGGACCAGAAGATCATGACACCCATAAGAAAAACAAAATGATGCTACAGTTAAACACATTTTTTACCATTGTTACAAATAACGTATAAGTGTTAGTGTGCCTTGTGACAGACTGACATCCAGTCTTGGGTCCTTGGATCTTAAGTATTAAGTATATTTGGACAACGAATGGATAGATACTTTGAAAAAAGCAGACTTTCCATACTACTGTCCTGGGTAGACAGTCTCATTAATGGGTGAAAATGGGCAACAAAATACTGCTGTGGCCAATATAAATATGTACAAGCAAACATATATTTTTAAGAGAGTATTTGTACACACCAAATCACATATAAGAGATGCACAGTATACACCTTTTGTAGCAAACAATGTGAAGATTGCAGTATCAGTCCAAAAACATGACAATACAAAATAACACAGTCGGACACATTTAATTCATGAGGTCGAAGAGCTCATCTCAGCAGCACTGGGCACAGGCCAGGAAGTCACTGTGAATGGGGCCTATTTATAATTATTAATTTAATTTTCCACATTTCTGGGGTATGCAAGGAAAACCAAGTACCTGAAAAAAAAAAAAAACACAGGGGGAACGTTCAAAACCCACTGTGCCAGGAGATAGCATATGTTGAAGTGCATCAATGCAAGTAAGAGGTTCATTGTACACCATGTTGGGGTGGTATGGAAAATGAAAATAAAAACAGAAAACAGAGATTTCAAAATTCACTTTGACTTATAATCCATCACAAACAGTATAAAGACTAGATAGTGGTCAGCTTCACTTTTTCATAACTACTTATCCTATCTTGCCATTGGTGGCCTGTAACACATTCCAAAAAAACAGATACAATTCATTAGTTGTAACATCATAGAATGTTCTGTTATATTGTTTTCTAATCAAAGGTCATTTACTAGCATTTACTAATCACTACTTTCTGTTTTTATTTTCCATACTGTCTCAAATTTTTCTGAATTGGGATTGCATTTACCCACAGCATGGTACATCTGTTCACTGAGGAAGGCCCATTTCGTGTCTGGTTGTTGTCTATGTGGGGTTTGTACATTCACCTCGAGTATGCGTGACTTTTATTCTGAGTTCTCTAAATTTCCTTCCACATCCTCAGAGATGGACACCTAGGGTTAAATGACGAGTGTAAATTAGCTCGAGTTTAGGGTGTGTTAGTGTGTGTGTGAGACTGGTATCCTGTCCATGGCTGCTTCATGTCTTGCACCAGGTGGTGCTGGGATAGGCTCTGACCCCTGTAATTGTGATTTAGATTAGATAGATAGATAGATACTTTATTAGGCAGTACCTATGATAATATATATATATATATATATATATAATACATTAATAATACTTCAACTTGAACATATTTAATGCATTAATAGTCAATTACTAAGTTATACACTGTCACACACGTGTGTTCAGGAGGCAACTAAAGGGCTCGAATACATGTAATTCCACGCCGGACCAGGGGGTGACGAAGTGCACTAATTCTTTCTCTCGATCTCTTGAAGACCATTCTAGGGAAATCCCGTCCCGTTGGGGCAGCCAACGACGTCACTTCCGGTTCCGATCCTGATGACATCTCTTCCTTTAACGGCCTTTAAAGCCGCCATCTTGTTAATACTAAGTCAGTTCTGTTTTGGACTGAGTCATGTGAACATGGGCTTGATTCTGAATAAGTTTTGCAGCCGGGAACAATTATACGGGTGGCTGCCCCAAATCTTCACAATGTCTTGTCATTATTGTTACAACACCATTTACGTGCATGAGTATACAAACCACGTGAAATACATAAGTAGTATAATAGCATTAATCTGAAGGATTACCAAACATAAATCATGCCAATATAAAGAGTGTAATGAAAGCAGGGCATCAGCAAGCCCCAACCCCGACACAAACACACAAACACAGTCCCAGGTTCAAATAAAGGTTGGTTTTGTTCCCCAACATCCTTTCCACAGTTGCAAAAGCACAAAACACAGGTTTTTCTTTTCAATATTCACAAACTTTCTCTCCTTCCAGCTCTTACCACTGCACTGCCCTCCTCCACTCGAGTGTTGCCCTTCTTCCTCCCAGTTCCGACTTGTCAGACCAAGGGAGTGTGGTCCCTTTTATTAAGGACCCAGGGGTACTACCGGTGCTAGGGCCATTGCTTGATGGAAGCACTTCTAGGTCATATGGAAGTCCATCACAGTAAGGAGCTTTTCTCCCTGTAGTGCCCTCTTGCAGCACCCAGTGACCCTGGCAGGGCTGCACTGCCAGACTACATCTCCCTTCACGGCCTGCTGGCTTTCCACTGGGCACCTATATCTGGGGCTGCTGCCATCTAGCGTACTGGGAGAGTAAAAAAAAAACCCTAAACAATATTTTTCTGTCTCAATGGACAGTCCCTCCATCCCTTCTGGCTCTTCCTTCTGAGTCTGATCCCTTTCTTCTCCCTGGCCGGGATGCTTATTTGTCCTCAAGGAACCTTCCCCTCTCCTGGCTGGGATGCCCATCCAGCCCATGCGGCATCTACAAGACTATTAACACTCTAACAGAGAAATAGCCAGATGACAGTGGAGGAGATGAAAGGGGGTCCATGAGCAGTTATAACAGGCAAAGTCTGAAGACCTAGACTGATCATCTGCCCTCCCCCCCCCCCCAACCCTTGATGCAATAGACAAAAAGCATTCCGGTCATCATAGTACTTTAAAACCTAATAAACATAAGGTAGCAATAAAATTTTTAAGCCAGCCACACTAATCAGACATTTTGGTGAATGCAAGTTGAATTTTGAGCTTTAGCCCTATAGTTGAGGCCAAACCTGAAAACCTTCTGGTTGGTACTCTGTTGTTCACATCAATGAGCAGAAATTGTTCTAAAATGATGTAAGCAGTGGATCAACCAAATCCCAATAAAACAGATTGCAATTTTTCCCATCACAAACTGTAGGATAATAAAGGTGCTCAAGAGTATTATTATTAAGAGCATATTTTCACAAGAACTGTGGAGAAGAAAAATCTGGTCAACAGAGACCTTTAACTAGATAACAAACAAGCTGAAACTAAAAACAAAGACTGAGCAGAGGATCGTGTGAGGGAATTACAGAGCAGCATGGCAGCAGTGAATAACAAGGCTAAAATGAGACATTTGAGAAAGTTTAGAGAAATTAAACAAGCCAAAAGAAATAAAAAGGTTACTTGCTACTTTCAGTAGTATGAGCTGGCATTTAATATGATGGAGTTTAAATAAACTCTGCAGCACTTTCTGTTTATCTACAGAGTAAAATATTTCAGTGACTTAAATGCACCCCAAGCTATAAGGTAAGCTAGACAGCACCACAACTTGGACATACTCACTGGTTTATCCAATGTGAGATGCAAAAGAGAGAAGATTTTGAGGTTCAAAAAGAATATTAACAGCGACAGACTCTCTTGGACAAATTAGGTAGCCTGTAATATTTTTTAAATTAGATTTTTAAAAACAATTATTTAAGGTTACGGAAACGAGTGAAGTATGTTAGGTGTCCCTTTCCAAGGAGGGCTCAAGATACAGTAAGGACAGTCTTCCATACAGGAGTATGCAGCTCTCTTTATCCATGTTATGGAAACTGTCTTTTTGGCTTACATCTTCATTTTTTAACAACACTCCACATGGACGATGGGGTTCAGAACAAACTGATCATTATTTTGTTATTCTCCTTTTTACTTTTTTGTGTAATAGAGAGATATTTTTGCCAAAAATCAATCTGATAATACTGCACTTGTTTTACTTTGTATACAATACCAGAATCTGAATCACATTTATTCTCCAGTACCTAATGTACAGGAATTTAACTTGGTAGCTTTGGAGCTGCTTATACAATAAAAGAAGATAACATCACATATGAATAACATAAACAGCACTGGTTAAACAATACACATTATAAACAGTTGCAGAATAGTGCAGTTATAAAGGAGATGTGTACATGATGTGCAAATGAAAGCGTATGTGTGTGTGTAGTGTGTATGTACACACATACACATGCGTACTATGGAATACTAGGGCATACAGCTCCCCAAAACTGGTCACAAACAGGCACAAGTCCAAAGTCACACACATTTATTTCTCATGTAGCAGCACTTTTCCCTCGCTCTCCACAGCACAGTCCAGTATAGTACTGCACCAAATGGAACACAATGCTCAGTCCCTTTTTCTTCTTCTCCTTCTCTGCCACCTCCACTTCTCTCCCAGGAAGCTTCGTCTTCCTCCTCCTGACTCTGGCCCTCAGACTGGAGTGATGCGGCTCCTTTTATTCAGCACCTGGGAGTGCCCCAGGTGGTTAGTCAGGATTACCTGGAATCACTCCCAGGTGTGGTGGAAATCCGTCATATGGCTCTGCAGCTCCCCCTGGTGGCCTCCATGGAACCCAACGGGGCTGTACCAAACTCCAAATCCTAGCATGCCCTGCGGGAATCCATGGCGCCACAGCTGGCCAGGGGGGTCTGCGCTCTAGCTTCCTTGGTCCTTCCGTCCAGGTGGTGTCCTGGCCAAGTAATAGCTGAGGCCACCTGTCACAGTACGTATACACACACTCAAACCTACATATATGAAAGAACACACAAATAAGTGTGGATGACAGGCTGAATTACTGGTTTTCAAAGCTATGGCTCTGGGAAAGAAACCGTTCAGGTGTCTGTTAGTTTTAGTTTTGATTGACCTAAAGCATTTACCAGAGGTGGGTTTTTGGAATAAGTGATAATTTGAGTGAGATGAGACAGTGGTGATCCTTTTGATATGGTTTATGGCATTAGGTGCATACAGGTCTGCAGCAGATGGAACAGCACAGCCAAATCATTACCCAGCAGACCTCAAAGCATGCTGTAGTTTATTTTTGGAGTGAACCACTGATGAACCAAAACAGACAACAGTGGAAAATAATTGGAAAACCCTTTCAGTTAGGGTTTTGTGGAATTGTACTAGGAAAGGGTGAGAAATATTTAATTTCTTTAGCTGGCACAGAAAATACCTGTGATACTAAGCCTTCCTAGTGATGGTGTTAATATATAAGAGGGAGAGTGTTTGTGAAAGTTATTCCAAAATTGTAGAATCATTTCATTTCTGGAAGGAGAGATTATAACTTCTGTCCATAAGACCAACTGCAATCACATCCGCTGAGACGAAGCCTTAAAACAAGGAGGGATAATTTAAACACATTAATGTTAGGAAGAATGCCCAGTTGGGGCTGGGTGGTCTTTTGGCCTTGGCATCCCTGCAGATTTTGTTTTTTTTTCCTCCAACTTAATTAGAATTATTGTTATTTCTGTCTTTCCTCCCAGCCATCTGACCTTATTACAGGACTCATTTTTAGAGACTTACAGTACAATTCACCACCCTTTTACTAGTTATATGTCTATATTTTGTGATGGGCAGCTATGGCCACTACCTGGCCAGGGCACCAGCAGAATGGAAGGACCGGGGAGAGGGCATTGATGAGGCAATATCTCCCCTGGGACACTAGAGGGCAGCCCTCCTGGGCGGCTGTGGCACCACAGATTCCCGCAGGGCATGTCGGGAAATGGAGTTTGGTGAAGCCCTGTTGGATTCCATGGGGGCTGCCAGGGGGAGGTGCAGAGAACTGTAGAGGACCTCCAGTGCACCTCAGAGTGATTCCAGGTAATACTGATGAGCCACCTGGAACACTCCCGGGATCTGAATAAGAGGGGCCGCCTCACTCCATTGAGGGGCCAGATTTGGGAGGAAGGAGTGGAAAAAGCCTGAGGAAGAGTGGAGGTGGATGGACTGGCGGCAAGAAAGGGAACGGACTGTGTATTGCGGTGTTGGTAATGTGTAAATAAACACAGGTGTTGAGTGAACTTGTGTCCTGCCTGTCTGTGTCCTGGGGTTAGGGTGGCAATACGGCGCCTGGTAGCTTACAGTTTATAAGATGGCATTAATTATTTGTTTTTTATTTATCTATTTTTTCTTACGGCTTCATTATTATTCTTACTTAATGTTATTGATTATATGTTTTTTTCTTTCCTTTTAAGTTTCTTTTTGACATCTTGTAAAGCTTTTTGAGCTGCATTCTTTGCATAAAAATATAAGAAATAAATGTTGCTGTTGTTCTTTGCTGAATTGAATTATCATTTCCACTGCCTTGGTTGTACTGAGTCCAGGATATTTGTAGCACACCAAGACACAAGACAAGTCACCTTGATTTCTGTAAGCTGCTTCATTGTACCTTATTTCCGTCACAGATTAAATTATTAATTTTAATTAATTTAAATTCCTTTTGTAAATTACAGGAAAGCAGAAAGTGGTTCCAATCCTTATCATAACCTGAATGACTGAAAAAGTAGCTTCAATAATCTGTTTTTAATTTTTTTTTTTGATAGGTTCCTTATTGTTATAGATATGTGAAATGACTGATACACAAGGCGGATGTGTTAGTCTTACACCGTCAAGGAAGTGAACGTTAATCACAGAAGTTAATCCCTAGCTGACATGTTACCCCACTGCTTTCCCACTGAGGGCTGTAGGATTTGAAAGATCTGATTAGAAACGGGCCTTGAAGCAATAAACATTTCCTTTGCTGTGGACGATACACCAAACAAGGAATTTCCTTTTCCAGCTTTTCCCGAGGCTCCATTAATCTCAGCTTTCAAAACCAAACTATATTTGCTACTTTTGCTCATTCATTATGAACAATGGCATTCCCTAATGGTCAGATGCCTGCTGCTGGTTTATGTAGTGATGCTGGACCTAATTGTTCCCACTGGCCCTAAGAATTCTTCTGCTAAACATAGCTGTCTTATACTGCACTTAAATATTCTATGATTACTGTTGGTTCCTGCCTTGTATCTAGTGCTGCCAGGATAGGCTGTACCCTCCTATACCCTTGAAGTGGATTTAAAGGGTTTGAGAAAGTTATGTTAAATTTAAATAGTCTTGTAGATAGGCTGATATTTCTCTCTTTTGTAACTTTGTAATTAGGTATACACCAAATGCATGTATTTCTGTTCCATATGGAATCTTGTTGTGTTGTATCGAACACAATACTGCTTTCTTCTTTAACTTTGCAACATTGCATAAAACACTATGTTCTTTGTTTTTTCAACTCTGTCATATTGTATAACAATATATATTTTTCTTTTCCTTTTATAACTTTGTGGTATTGCACACCATTTTTTCTGTTGTAGCTTTCTAGTATTGCACATAATACAATAGTAGGATGAATTGAGAAAGTATTCAGATCTTTTCACTTTTGTCACATTTTGCTATATTGCAGCCTAGAGCTAAAATCATTTAAATTATGTTTTTCTGCACATCAAGTAACAGGCTCAATACCTGAGAATGAAAAAGCAAAAACAGGATTTTAAGACATTTTTGAAAATGTATCAAAATAATAAAATGAAATATTATACTGACACAGGTATTCAGACCCTTCACTTAGTACTTTGTTGGCAGTAATGACAACCTGGAGTCTTCTTGGGTTTGACGTGTTAAGATTTACCCACCTGGATCTGGGAATTTCCTGACATTCTTCCCTGCAGACTCTCTCAAGAACTGTCAGGTTGGATGGACACTATCAGTGGACAGGTATTTTTCTGTCAATCCAGAGATATTCACTTTCATTCAAGTCTAGGCTAGGCAAGTCAGGGACATTCACAGGGTTGTCCCAAAGCCACTCCTCTGTTGTGTTTGCTTTGCACTTAGTGTCATTGTCCTGTCAGAGTGCTCTGAAATTTTTTTTTAACTTTGCTCTGCTGAGCTTTCCTTCAATCCTGATTAGTCTCCTAGTCCCTGATGCTGAAAAGCAGACCCACAGCATAATGATGATACCACCACCATGTTTCACCACTGGAATGGTATTGTGCAGGTGATGAGCAGTGTCCAGTTTTCTCTCTGCATGATTTTTACCAAAGCAAAGAATTCTGAGAGTCCTTTAGGTGCCTTTTAGTAAACTCCAAGTTTGCTTCCATGTGTCATGGATTAGATTAGATAAACTTTATTAAGCCCATGTGGTGAGAAGTCAAGCAAAATTACACCTTTAATTGGCTAACTAAAAAGATTTCAATATGCAAGCTTTCAAGGTAACTCAGGCCCCTTCTTCAGGCAAGATGTAATACTGAAACTGGAGTTCCCTGTGTTTATATAGACACCTGGGGCCTCATGCATAACGGCGTGCGTAGAATTCATGCTAAAACATGGCGTAAGGACAAAAGCGTAAATGTGCGTACGCAGAAAAAAATCCAGTTGCATAAATCTGTGCGTTCACCAACTTCCACGTTCTTCCACTCCATAAATCCCAGTCAGTGTGAAAAGTAACGCACGTGCCTGCTGCCCCACCCAAACTTCTCCCAGAATTACGCCTCTTTGAATGTGCAAATCAATATAAATAGCCCTTAAGCTCAGCGTGCGAATACTAAGTGGAGGCAAGGAAAAACATACTATTTGTTGGTTTAAACAGTGGTATGAACAACAAAAGGAAGTTGATCGAGTGACATTGAGTGTCAGAGAAACTCAAAAGCTCAAGTTCACAAAGTTGCACAGTGCCCGAAATAAATAAGAAGTTGTCAGATATCAAAGTCACCATGAAAACGCGAATCGTAGCCCACTGTCCGAGTGTCATATAAAAGCTTATTAGGGTACAGAGAAAAGAAAAAAAAATAGGGACACAGTGGGAAAAAAGCTCGAAATGTCAACTTTTGTCTCGAAATTTCCACTTTAATCACGTAATTTTCACTTTAATCACGTAGTTTATTTTGTCATTAAAGTAGAACATCATAAACTCCATCTTTAAATCGTTTAATTTACTAGTTTCTCAAATACCATCATAACTATAGTAGCAGATTAAATGCTTTGTTTTGTATGTGTTCTTCTATGTGGTCTGTGTGTGAATCACTATGTGCTTCTTAAACGGACTTTCTTTTCCTTTAACAGGACACAGAATCCATTACATTCGTGATATTACAGCTCTCTGAATAATTAAAATACTGAGATGTATACTTGATATCATTTTCATGATGATAGGAGTTAAAGCATGTTATTAAACATGGGAACACGGTGGCGCAGTGATGGTGACAAGCTGGTGCCTCGTCCAGAGGCTGTTCATGCCTCACGCAAGATGCTTGTTGTGCCGTGCGCGACCTTTGATGAAATAATTTATTGCAGCAGTATTGTCTCTTTCAAACATACTAACTCCCAATTCCTGTCATTCCTTTTCTTTCTCCAAGTAACCAATTGCCACACAATCAGCTCTGTAATAGACGTTAAGCCATCTGTAAGCTTAGAATGTCGATTCTTCAAAACTTTTAAAGAACATTGAAATATCTTCGTAGTACATGTTTAATTATTCTATCCATCTATCCTCCCAGGGTCACACCAGTCCAAGCAAGAATACAGTATGAGAAAGGAACAGTCCCTCAACAGGGCGCCAGCTACTTGCTAGTGCTGCGACACCATGTCCTCACATGTTTAATTATTAACAACTAGCAAAATACCCACGCTTCGCAGCGGAGAAGTAGTGTGTTAAAGAAGTAATGAAAAAGAAAAGGAAACATTTTGAAAATAACGTAACATGATCGTCAATGTAATTGTTTTGTCACTGTTGTGAGTGATGAGTGTTGCTGTCATATATATATATATATATATATATATATATATATATACATACACATATACACACACACACATTATATATACAGTATATATATCTATATCTATCTATATATATATATCTAATATCTATATATATCTATATCTCTCTATATATATATACACATACTTACTGTACATACATACACACACACATTATATATATATCTATATCTATCTATCTGTATATCTATATATCTATCTATCTATATATATATATATATATATACACATACACACACATTATATCTATATCTATATATATATATAGCAAAATACCTGCGCTTCGCAGCGGCGTACTGCCTTAAAAGTTTTATTAAGAAGAAAATTAAACCTTTTTAAACTGAGGTAAAATATACCAATAATTATTTGTTAAGGATCTCTTTGTATACCACATTGTGAGTTCGGCCCTCCGGTTGTAATATGACCAAGCTGTGCGCTGAGTTTACTCTTAAGCATGCAACGTACAGTTGGCCATGTGAACAGTAATCTTGTTTCAAATCTCACAGCTTGGATTGCTGCTGTCATAATCGGTTTGAGTTTCATGGTTTGTTTCAATTACGACAGTATTTCCAGGACTTGTGTTGAAGTGACATTCGGCATCTGTTAAGCGTTGTAAGCACACAACCGGTTTCATCGATAACTTCACATTCAGCTTTTGAGAGTTTAAACATTCATAAACATCAAAGTGTCCACTACTGAAATCGTCACCTGTGAATCTAAGATGTTTAAGAGGCATTGGCGGTTGTCCAAAGGTGTAAAATATTTGGCCATTTCGGTACACTTGAAAGCGACAACCGAACAATTCAGCGGCAGCCATCAACTCACATGCAGATGCATAGGTGAAGGGCTTAAGCATTTCACTCTTCTAGTGCTCCTGTGTAGTATAATTATCTCCTGTACCGTCATCAGTCCACACCTTGAACCTGTCCTAGTCATTCAATACATAAGACACAATGTTCCTCCAGATATCAAGAGTGAGCCTGATATGGCCGTGCAATATGTAACAAAGAAATGGAAAAGATAGGTGCCATCTCTGGGCATGGAAACCACTTGGTAAGTGACAGTTCTTTGATTGATGGTGATCACCTCGATAGACATGTTAATGCGGGTACAGTTGGAATGATAAAGGAAATGGGTATCTGAACAATGTAAAGTAAGTCTAAAATACCTACACAATAACTATAATCGTAATAAATGAACAATAAAACAGCAGAGAAGCCGTGTATTAAATAAAAAGGCTGTAGTTATCAGCAGGGAGATGTGAATCCCATGGCGAAGCAAGGAAGGGAATGTAGAGACTGGATCGACGGCCGGCCTTATATAGGCAGGCAGCCAACAACGTGGGAGGCGTTGGGATGGGGGACCCAATGCCGCCTCACACGGTGACTGAGCTGCAGGCTATGGATGTATATATGTACGTTAGTAGGATTCAGTTAGCGTTGGGAACCCGCGTACCAAATTTCTTGAAGATGGATGCATATTGAGACTCAGAGTATACTCACAATTTGGGTACTTTTCTAGAAGAGGCCCTGCTAATTTCCACATGGCACCGCCTCACATTTCGCACTGTCGTGGTATTGTAATGAATTATGAATTGCAGTTTTTTATATCTTTATATTTGGATAAAGTCTGCATGTTATCTTGCAAACATTTAGCTGAATACTGCAATGAGAACATCCAGTGTATGTTAACATTATTTTTTATTACATTCACGTGCAAGTTTATACAGTCCACAGTTACCAGTAACAGCGTTTGACGTAACCGGCCCTGTGTGGGGTTGGTCAGCCCTAGGCCTCCTCTGCTAAAAGTGCAAGACAGCGCCTCCTAGAAGAGGTGGAGGGGATTATTTATGATGGCATCCAGTTTTGCCACCATTCTCTTTTCCACAACAGTTTCCAGTATGTCCAGGGATTGCCTTGTTATGGAGCAGGCTTTCAAGATATATTTATTCAGGCAGTGTGCTTCTTTTGAGCTCAGGTTGCTTCTCCAGGAGACAGAAGCATAGAAGAACATACTGGCCAGTATGGACTGATAGAACATTTCTGGTAGCTTGCTGCATACATCATAAGATCTGAATCTTCTTAGGAAGTGCAGTCTGCTCTGACCTCTTCTTGTTCAGCACCACTGTGTTGTCAGATCAGTCCAGTTTGTTTTTTATGTGAATCCCCAGGTACTTGTAGCTTTGCACCACTTCCACATCCTCCCCCTGGATGGTGACTGGCTGCAGAGGCTCCTTTGACATGCCACAATTCCATTTCTCTAGTTGAGGGTTGAGTTGCAGGTTGTTGTCTTTTACTGAGGTGTGGCTTCTGTCTTACCACTCTGTCATAAAGCCCAGACTGTTGGAATGTTACAGTGATGGTTGTCCTTCTCAAAGCTTTTTAATCTCCAAATAGGTTCTCCGGGGATCAGCTAGAGTGACAATTGGGTTCTTAGTTTCCTTTTGCATTATCTTCTTCTCCCCAGATCACTAAGTATAGCCTGGCGGCCAGCTCTAGAAGGATTTGTGGGGTGTTCAAAACTTCTCTATGCTCTTGGGAACCTTCAATGCTTCAGAATTTTTTGTAGCCTTTCCTATATCAATGCCTTGGCATAGCAGGGTCTCTAAGTTCTACAGTCAATTCCTTTGACCCTATTGCTTGGTTTTTGCTCAGCTGTAGGACCTTCAACAGCCAGGGGTGTGCCTTTCTTAATCGGGTCCATTCAATCAAACTGATCACAGATCGACTTCAAAGAGGGTGTAGAAATATCTCAGTGATGATTAATAGAATGAGATGCACCTGAGCCAAATTTCAAACGTCATACCAAAGGCTCCGAACACTGTGTTGATGGGATATTTCTATTTTTCATTTTTAATAAATTTGCAAAGATTCCCGAACTCTTGCTTTCACTCTTTCTTTCTGGGGTTTTGAAAGGTTCTTGATTATGGAAAAATAAATTGAAATGATTTTAGCAAAAGGCTGCAACATAGCAAAATGTGAAAAAAGTGACGGGGGTCTGCATACGTTCTGAATCCACTGTATTTTCCTTTTATGCAGCACTTTATATTTTGGCTTAGTAAGTTTAAAAGTTGCTGTTTATTTTGCAACATTGCAGTGCTTTATGTAGTGCACTAGTATTAGGAGGAAAAGGAGGCTTATTAGCATTAGACAGAACACAAGAAACTCTCACTTACAGCATGTTGTCATTCTCTGTTTTATATGATAAACCAGAATGAATTACAATCTAATATAACCGTCTTTTTAAATTTTGTACTGTTTTATATAACACAATATATAGTTTTCTTTTTACTTTATTAACTTGGATATGTTTTATAAAGCAAAATATTGCAAAACCAGTACAGGCCAAAAGTTTGGACACACCTCCTCATTCAATGTGTTTTCTTTATTTTCATGACTGAAGGCATCAAAACTATGAATGAACACATGTGGAGTTATGTACTTAACAAAAAAAGGTGAAATAACTGAAAACATGTTTTATATTCTAGTTTCTTCAAAATAGCCACCCTTTGCTCCGATTACTGCTTTGCACACTCTTGGCATTCTCTCAATGAGCTTCAACAGGTACTATTTGTTGGTTTAAACAGTGGTATGAACAACAAAAGGAAGTTGATCGAGTGACATTGAGTGTCAGAGAAACTCAAAAGCTCAAGTTCACAAAGTTGCACAGTGCCCGAAATAAATAAGAAGTTGTCAGATATCAAAGTCACCATGAAAACGCGAATCGTAGCCCACCTGAAATGGTTTTCACTTCACAGGTGTGCCTTATCAGGGTTATTTAGTGGAATTTCTTGCTTTATCAATGGGGTTGGGACCAGCAGTTGTGTTGTGCAGAAGTCAGGTTAGTTGGACGATCATTTATTTTTCAACAGGACAATGACCCCAAACACACCTCCAGGCTGTGTAAGGGCTATTTGACCAAGAAGGAGAGTGATGGAGTGCTGTAAATGGTCATGAAAATAAAGAAAACACATTGAATGAGGAGGTGTGTCCAAACTTTTGGCCTGTACTGTACTTTGGTAACTTTCTAGTTATACATATAACACACAATATTTATGCTTCTTGTTTATCTTCCTAGTGTTGTGCATAACCCAATATTCATTTTTCTTTTTTAATTTTTTTGCATGACATATAAAAAAAATAATCATTACTCTTTTGTTACAAATGTTGCATTTAACATGACATAGCTTTCCTCTGTACGTCTGAAGGTTTGGCTATGAAACACAATCTCCATTCTTCATTTTTAACTTTTAATGTCATATATATGTATTCATATGTCATCTCTGTCTGCTAAATTGGAAACTAGTACTGTTGCATGTAATATCTTTTTCGCCTCTGTTTATAACACACTGGCTTATATTAACACAACACACCTTTCTTTTGTAAAACAGGGCTGCTGTAATACATGGAATATTTCCTTTTTTATAATAGTTTAATATTAAAAAGCTTTATGCATGTGTTGTTTCTGTGACACCATTGCTTAAACATACAAGTCGATTGCACATGCTGCATTACACCATTTCTCACTCCTTTTTAACATGGTTTTATTGTTGACTGGAATCCCGACTGGGGATGTGCTCTCCCACAATGAAAGGTGATAGCAGCTCTCTGGTGGGTCTCCCACACGCACACCCCCACAGACAACCTCTGTTGGGTCTCATGGCAGTGGGAGCTGTGGGGAGGAGGTTTCTTCAGTTCAGGGTGGTTCCACCTGACCCGGAAGTGCTGTCCAGATGCAGTGTGGTAGCACCTGAAGTACTTCCAGGTCTGGTATAAAGGAAGTCCCTCCTCCTCATTCGAGAAATTAGAATCAGGTGAAAGAGGACGAAGTTTACTGGGGAGGAGTAGGGGAGAGGGAAGAGACAGAGAGAAGGAAGAAAACTTTTTGTGTAATTATGCTTGTGCAACTTTTGGAGAAACCCATGAGAAGTATTTGGGTGCAATAAATCATTTGATTGAACCCAGGACATATGAAGTTGTAGTTGTGTTTGAGGTTTGGGATGCTGCAACACCCCCTACTGGTAACAATAGCATATTTTTATGTTGTGAAACTGTAGTAATAGTATTTATAATATTGTCATATGTGCAGAAAGTGTACGATTTAACACAAAGTTGATCTTTTTCTAGGATTTTACTGCTATTGTTCAGTACATTACCCTCTTTTTTAAAAGCTGAAAATTACCATTGGTTGCTGATATGTGTAATTTAAATTTTTTATATTTTAGTAGAATTAGCACTTCTTAATATAAACTGAGATATTATGTAGACTGTTTCCCTGAACCTGGGGTAAAAGGAAGTTTCAATTGATAACAATGCACACTTCCAGGATAAAAAGAAGGAAAAGTAAACATCAAAAGTTTAGTAATCTGGAAAAAAAGACATCTCAATGGAATAAATCCAAGCAGCCACAAATGTGTCCCCCCCCCCCCCCACCCCAACACAGTTCCCATTTGGAAGCGTCTTGCCATTTCCGGTTGAATTTGCTTTGTTTATTCTTAGTGAACGGCCCACGTTCAGTCCAGCCATGGGACCTTGAAGGACTTTGAGTAAACAAGTGCATAAGATCCAAAACATTCTTCTTTTCCAGCCATGAGAGGAACAGAGTTAAAAAAAATAAGGAGGGGAAGATTAATTTACTGCTTGAAAGCTTGTGCCTCCATTTCTCGTGGTCATCAGCCATATGCTAGCCAATCGAAGTCAAAGGTCCCTTCCTGTCAGTGAGAAAATTATCAGAAAACTGGTGGGAGAGGTTCTTGATATATCCCACTCAAGTGCACCAGGCTGTCAAGGCTTAAGAAATAATTATTTAAAGTTTTACTGAGTTAAAAATGTTAAGAATGTATTATTTTTGCATTTGAAAACATTTCTCATGTTTTCTTTAATTGCATGTAAAGTCTGAGCAGAATCATTTCAGTTAAATGTGTACCATATGGGGTTAAGGACAGGTCTGGCCTTCCAAAGAACACAAGGTGCTGTGTATCTTTTTTTTGGCAGTACCTAAAGTATTGCCAGACAAAAGCAGGGATTTTGATGGCGTCCACTGAAATCTCTGGTGAATAGCAAGTGATATTTGATACTTGGAGATTTGCTGTCCTGGAAGCCTCTTATGTCATTAACAGCAAGGTAAAAATCTGTAGTGTTTTACCTGCTCTTAAATGTCTTTTTTGAATTTGTATAATAATTCATCAAAACCCCTGCATTTGTTATGCCGTAACTCTGATCACAGCAACTTCTTTAGTGTTAGAATTGTAAAGAGAAAATGCTGGGTATACAACTGTGTGAGACAAAGTCTGAAGTTTCATATTCTCTTTGTGTGTAATGGAGCAGGATGATCATTTTATTAGCAACATACAGTATTGACACTCAAGCTGAAAAATGGATACCTCCCAAGATGAAGGAAAGATTATTTTGCTTCAGCATACCGGTGTCTCATTTTTGCACTTTTTGGACTGTGGTGTCTGTTGCTAGTTTACTTTAAGGTAGGGGGTGACTTGTATAGAGGTTGGGCCTGAATCCCAACAGGGAGATTTTTATAAGTACAGCAGTTAAAATAGTACAATGAAAATAAAAAAAGGTCCATAAATAAAAATGGACTTGTCAAAAAAAACAGATTAAATACAAAAATAAAATTCTACGTACTGTTTTAGGCATTTTACACATGTCAATTTTTTTTTTTTTTTAATTTTTGAAAAGACCACAACCACAGTGGTTTCAAAAATTGCAGATGGAGTTTATGTATGCTAAAATTTTTGCCTCTTCAGGTGTACAAAGATGATAGCACTTGAAGTAACTGTAATACTTGGATTTTCCAGAATTGGCGCCTTTTCCTTAAAGTTTGGTCAAAGTTGCAACTTGGGACTACCTATTCACCACATTGCACAAATTTGGATTTGGCCCAAATGTATGTGCATGGATCAAACTACTGTATTCAATACCAGTCCAGACGCATCTGTTTGTATTAACAACATTATTTCAGAGCACTTCAAACTAGAACATGGTACCAGACAAAGATGCCTTCTATCACCAATGGTCTTTGCAGTCGTCATTGAGCCACTGGCAGTTCACTTTTGGAATGTATAAGAGATAAAGTGGATTACCAGAGAGGAACTTGAACAGAAAATATCATTATATGTGTATGACATGGTACTCTATATATCAGACCCACAGACTTCTGTACCAGCAGCCTTCAATGCATGAGCAGAATTTCAAAAGATATCTGGGTTCAGAATTAATTTGAATAAAAGTGTGATTTTTCCACTGAACTCTCTAGTACACAATATTAGACTAGACACCTTCCCATTTATTTTAACGGCTCAGTTCAAATACCTAGGGTAAAATACAGACAAGGAAAAAATTAAACAAGACATGAACAGATGGTCTACTCTCCATCTCACATTAACAGGAAGAATCAATACTGTCAAGATCCATCCCAAGATTCTATTTCTATTTCAGAGCATCCCCATATATATTAACAAATTTGTCTTTAAATTAGACTCAATTATAACCTCAATTATTTGGAATTCAAAACATCCATGCATACACAGGGTGAATATACAATGACCTAAAGCAGAAGGGGGCATGGCACTACCTAACTTTCAGTTTTATTACTGAGAGGCAAATATACAAGCTATAAAGACCTGGGGGCTCATGTATAAATGGTGCGTACGCACAAAAATGTTGCATACGAAACTTTCCATGCTCAAATCGCGATGAATAAAACCTAAACTTGCCATACACGCACATTTCCATGGTACCTCATACCCTGGTGTACGCATGTTCTCCGCTCGGTTTTGCAGACTGGCGGCACCCAGCATCAAAGCAGTGCTACTGTTCCTGTTTGGTTACCCTTTCTTTTTCAGATTCACATCCCTGACGCGGCTTTATAAATACACTGAAATTAACCGTATATTGTTTATTAGCTTAATGCATCTGATTGTAGTTAACCTGTAACAATATAATGGTCCATAGAATGGTCAAACTATTCTAAATACAATAGCTGCTTTAGCGTTGTTACTCTCACTGCACCTTCTTCTTCTTCTTCTTTCAGCTGCTCCCGTTAGGGGTTGCCACAGCGGATATTCTTTATCCATATTACTCTCACTGCACCACTCGGAGTATTTATATCACTCTATCTGAGTGGGGAATCAAAGATCTACGAAAGCTGAGAAAGAGAATTATCGGTATACTGCATCAAGCACACGCTGCCTCAGCCACACTGTCTATTGAACTGCTCTCACACGGAAAAACACCTTTCCTCTAAGGACCTTGCGGTTCAGAAACAGTTTCATCCCAAGAGCTCTAAACGCACTCAATCAGTCCATCAAGTGCTCCTTGTAGAACTGTTTGTACTTATAAGTACAATCACTTCACTGTAAACTTGCAATACAGTTATAATATTGTACAACCTGAGGCACTTTATAAAGCGCGTATTTACATATGATGACGATGTCATTTTAAGATGAAATGCAGCAAAATATGTTTATTATATTATACAGATAAAACTTTAACTTCATTTAAATTATCTATATTGTTAATGATTAAACATGCCAGGACATGGTGCAGCAGCGCTAGCTAGGAGCTTGCACTCTGTTCACAGATTGTTCCTGCCTCGCACTGTATTCTTGCTGGTGCTGACACGACACTGGAAGGATAGACGGATAGAATAATTAAACATGTACTATGAAGATATTTCAATGTTCCTTAAAAGTTTTGAAGAATCGGCATTCTAAGCTTACAGATGGCTTAACGTCTATTACAGAGCTGATTGTGTGGTGATTGGGTATTTGGAGAAAGAAAAGTAAGGACAGGAATTGAAGGTTAGTACGTTTGAAAGAGACAGTACTTCTGTACTAAAGCATTTTATCGAAGGTCGTGCATGGCACAGCAAGCATCTGAGACATGAACAATCACTGCACCACCATGTTCCCATGTTTAATAACATGATTTAACTCCTATCATTATGAAAATGATATCACGTATACATCTCAGTATTTTAATTATTCAGAGAGCTGTAATATCATGAATGTAATGGATTCTGTGTCCTGTCGGAGGAAGAGAAAGCCCGGAAGCATGTAGTGATTCACACACATAGAGCACATAGAAGATCAAATACAAAACAAAGCATTTAACGTGCTACTTTAGTTACAATGAGATTTGAAAAACTAGTAAATTTAACTGTTTTAAGATGAAGTTTATAATGTTCTACTTTAATGACAAAATAAACTAAGTGATTAAATTTAATCTAGAGATTAAAGTTGACATTTCGTGTTTTTTTCCCACTGTGTGCCTATTTTTTTTTGTCAGTACCCTAATAAGCTTTCATATGACACTCAGACGGTGGGCTATGACTCGCCTTTTCACGGTGACTTTGATATCTGACCACTTCTTTTTTATTTCGGGCACTGTGAAACTTTGTAAACTTGAGCTTTCGAGTTTCTCCAACACTCTATGTCACTCCATGAACTTCCTTTTGTTGTTTATATCACTGTTTAAACCAACAAATAGTACGTTTTGCTTTGCCTCCACTTGGTATTCGCTGAAATTCTTCTATTTTCCCTCTTGCTTTTCCCATTGTCTTTTCACAGAAGGCTGAGCTTAAGGGCTATTTATATTAAATTGCATATTTAAAGAGGCCTAATTCTGGGAGGAGTTGGGGAGTAACGTGCCTGCGTTACTTTTCATGCTGACCGGGATTTATGTAGCCGAAGAACGTAGAAGTTTGCGTACACACAGATTTATGCATCTGGATTTTTCTGTGTGTACGCACATTCCCACTTTTGTGCTTACGCCATGTTATAGTGTGAGTTCTACGCACGCCGTTATACATGAGGCCCCAGGACATCGACATATTCACAAGCCTGGTCTGCAATTGAAAGAAAATCCTGCTGTACTTCTTTATATGCCCTACTTTATGCCTCAGTAAATACAAATTATTGGCAATACACTGATAATCCAATTGTCCAATTGTTCATCTATCACTCAGAATATGGAACTAATGTTGGAAACATTAGAAGCTCTTATCTGTTGCAATCACTGTTGTAATCACCCTTTTCAACTCTCTCAAACCTATACAATATTTAATGTTTGGAAAACACTTAGAGAATTTTATATAGATAATGTCTTTGCATCTTATGAACAATTCCGCTTCAAATTTAACTTCCCATCAACACACTTTTTTCACATACACAAAATGGTCCAAAAATAGACAGTTGCCAAAATATACAAATATCAGAAGTTGAAGTAAAGTGAACTCAATAAAAAAAAAAAATCGCACTAACAAGCCCCCCTCTAATCCTCTTTTAGACTGCACACCACGGTGCACACACCACTAAAGACAGACTTCAATGCTGCAAAACTAAAAAAAAAAATCTTCCTGTTCTTATATGCCCTCGGGATTCCTTCCTGCAGTCCCAATGGATGTCTCACCCTTTCTCCCTCCAATTACCAAGCACGCCTTACATAGTCTGCTCTATGCACCATAGCCTGGAAGGAAGCTACTAAATCTGTGACCCATGGTCAAGTGCGTGTGCACTGCCATGGACAATCCAACCTCTGATCACCCTCTTGGAAGTAATCACTCTCATCTCTCTCTTGGACTCTTTTCTCACTCAGATTACTTTATTAACTTTACATTCTTCAATTTACAACTTGGTACCTTCGTACCTGGATGCCTCTTCATGTTCTGGATCGGAAGTCTCGCGAAGTGCTCCACAAGCTACCACTTGAACTGAATCGGATATATGCACACCAGTACAACTCCTCTTCCTTTTCTCACCATCGGAGCACTCTCAATGGCACCCCCTCACAAGACTCAATGTAAGCACCCTTGTGTAACTACTAAAATGAAACAAAATCTATAAATAATTACATACAAACAAGCATACAGGTAAACAGCATTGCCGTAACATGATTTACACACTCCCCACCTCACAAAATTCTAGGTCGGGCAGGTGGGATCAAATATCAGCCTAGTCCACAATTGTCCTGACCTAGAATATACTGGCATAAAGAGTGATAAACCCAATTCCTTATTCTGCTACTTTGTCTTCACACCACCCTCCCTTTCCTCAGTGGCTACAATTCATTTCTCTTATGCATTGTCCAGGATTCCCACGAAGTGTGGAAAATGAAGTGGGAACACATATTAACATTTTGTTTTAATTAAACAAGGTAAAACTTTTTTTTGTATGCCTCCCTTGACAAGTTTTACTCCTTTTTCTCTATATCACATTGGGTATATTCATCATTCATTCAACACTGCATTGTACACTTTTACAAAGAGGGCATAACAGTTTCATAACTGATGTAAAAAATGCTTTGGAGAGCAAGCAACTAAGACATCAGTGATCAGTGTAGGCAAAGTGAATGCATATTCTTCCAGATTTGAAGTGCTTCTACATCACAGGATAAAGCTGCAAACAACACTTGGGCCTGTGATACACTTTTGAGGAGTGTTTTCAGGGAAGGTATACATAATTCTTCACTGGATATGCTATCTGACCATTCCCATATTTCTTAAAAAGGTTTTAGAACTGGCCGCACCTCTACAAACCATCCAAAAATGAAACACCAGTAAGAAGAAGATGGTTGCCGTGAAGCAGAAATCAATGGTAGCTTATAATACTTGAACTCATCAATTTAACCTTGGCTTTATGTCACAATCAGACAGGATTTTGGTGCTGGTTAGGGTATGAACATCTCTATATTAATATTGATTTAATTGATATTTTTCTGTTTTCTCCTGTTTACATTTTGAAACTTCAAATTGGAAGATGTTGTTTAAATTTCCCATATGAACCATTCTTAGATGCTTGTGGCTGTTTTAAATGGTCTTAGCTTTTATTGATTTTCACTTAAACCCAGCCAGCCACACTAACAAAAGCTGTGCCACAATGTGTAGAAATTCTTTGTGGTATCCTGGTAATGACTTCCTCTCCCTTTAAAGGTTTTTTTTTTTTTTTCTGTTCTTTTATATTGATTTGCACTTTGACCTAAGTCACTGGGCCCCATCTTGGCATTGTGGACAACTTAGTGAGGAGTAACTACAAGAGGTCAGGCCAAATCCACCGAGACTGTCTCTTACATGACCAAGATCAAATGGAGTAATGAGTGGGGTTTGGCCTGCCGATAATCAGACATTACCACAACAGACATGAAAAAGCAAAATCATGCTCTCAAACAGCCCTGAAAGGACACTTACTTACTGTATGCTAGTAATTAAAGAAATTTCTATTTTTTAAAGGCTTGAGTTGAAAAACAAATGGGCACAGAAAGAACATGCAGAAACCATCCATGTGGCTAGGAGACCAGTCTAGCTCCAAGCAGCTCCTTTGGGGAAGATTTCATTATTACCCACTACCCCTCTGCTTTACTCTCTTCACTGGCTCCTGATTGCAGCACAGATCTCTCTATAGGTCTGCTGCTCAATAGCTCCAGTTTCTGGTCTCTTCCTTCATCACCACAAAGAGTCTCTTTTGCTTTAGCCTTTCTTTCGTTTGCCCTCTCTAGTCAGACACGGCCATACTTCCCAGGTCTCTCTCTCCAAGGTGTGGACTGAACTTCACATGACCACCTAATCTTCTCCCAGTCTACTGGCTATAGTCTTCCTCTTTAAGACTCATTTCAGTTATGCTGTCTTATTTAATTGTTCTTTTTCATCAATTATGAATTGTTTTCTCTGTTACGAGTACTTGCTAAGTTTGCACATTGTGATCCTTGAATGATATGTATTATGGTTGAACTTTAGAAATCACCTTTAATAAAGGCATCTCTAAATAACAAATACTAATAAACAAATAATAATTTAGGGGTTAGTGCAAACCATGTTATAGCAATTTACGGTTTTTGAATCCTCAGAAAGAGTCGTTTCAGGACATCCATTTATATTCAGCTAGTACATTTGAGGAAATGGTTTCCAAACCTTGGACAACTCCATGTCACTGACTATTCAGAAACAATGCTTTGTGTAGTGGTACAGGCATTTTGCCAAGGTCACTTTTCATAATTTATCTTCCAGTGAGCAATGGTGAGCTAGAAGTAAATCTGAAATAAATCATTTGAAAGTATATTTGTGTAAACTTTGGGAAGTGGGAAGTACAATAGCCTCTTTACAGTTTAGTGGTCCTGCAGACTCCAACACTCCACAGTCATTGTCACCATGTTTTGTGTACTATTTATAAATGAATTTACTGGCATGGTCACAAAAACGTTTAGTAGATATATGTACATTGTTTCCCTGAAACTTGTTTACCTCATGTTTGTTGGAAACTTGACTTATTCTAATTTACCTTGTGCAATTGTCCAGCTATAATAGAATAGTGATAGAACTCTAAATGTCATCTTTAAAATAGGCAGGCAATGTGGTGTAGTAGTTAAGACTTTAAACCCTGAGGTTGTGTGTTCATATCCCACAATTGTCACTGTGTGACCATGAGCAAGCTACTTGACCTACCTGTACTCCAACTGGAAAACCAAAAGAAATGTAACCAATTGTACAATAAATATTGTAAGTCACCTTGGATAGGTGTCAGCCAAATAAGTAAATGTAAAACAGATGTTTGTATGAACATATATATGTTGCAGTCTTGCTTCATTATTATATACTCTTGAAGATGTATTCCTTCCGAGCTCTTCTACAGAGAAGCAACTATACAAAATAAAATAAATTTACTGAGTTCAAAAAACAGATCAGTAGAAGCCTGAATAAACATTTCTCACCAGTACATTCTGCAGCAGGTGTTTAAGCCAGGGTCTTGTATGTGCATTTTGCAGTTAGCATTTAGCACAATTATAGTATGAATTACATTCTTCATAGGAAATTCCTGCATATTAGCCTGGACTGGACTGCAAGTGTCTGCATCCTTGATTTTACAGAATGGTCATCAGACAATGCAGCAGAGCAGACTTGAGTCTCTGGCCCATAGCATTGAGTTTCCTTAGAGATACTTTATGCCTCTACTCTTTATCCATCATCAGTGATTGCAGGTTGCTGATGACATTGTAACAATCGGTCTGTAAAAGTAAGATGGCTACACTTCACTACCCATTAGGGAGATGGATGATGTTTTAAATGTTCTTCAGCATCGAACGGTATCGGTCCTTGACCTCTTTCCTCACTCCCGCCAAACTCAAAACACTAATGGCAGAGCAGTCAATTAGAACAAACAGTGTACTTATACTATATACAGTATTAACAGGAACAAGAATACCTACGTACATTTACAACAAAGTGACAGTGTGCACTATTAGTGACCTCTTTTCCAATTGGACACCATCCCTAACCCTGAAAAAGCTATCAATTTTTTTCTCCTGTATGGTCATGCATGGTCACCCTGGCCCACTTGTGAACTCAGCCTAAAATCTGGATTGGACCATTGATGGGCAGGAGAGACTCAGAGAAACAAATCCTAAAATCAGCTTGTAATTATGTGTCAATTTGGTAAGATAAAAAATGGAGTCATTTTCTGAATATGAGGGTTTTACTGTCAGTTAAAGAGTACACCTACCTTGTGAACTAAACTAAACTAAACCGGGAGAACTGAACTTTTGAACTGTTATTTTTATCTTCAGGCCTCTGACCAGGATTGTTGAACCGTTGAACAGATTGAAGGGAAGTGGTACACCACCACACCGGAAAATCCAGGCTGGGATAAAAACCAATGAATGGGAAAATCTGGGCACTAGGACACAAAATATTTCCTATATAAAAAGAATGAGATTTGTAATAGGGCAGAATGAAAAGAGAAAGAACTGAATCTGTATCATCACTGCTAATTTGTTGTAAGAATACAATTTTTCTGTTATTTACATTTTGCCTCTAATGTTTTCATTTTGAATGATCTTTTTGTGTTTTAATAAATACTTTAAATGCTTTTAATATTCTTTTAGTCTAGACTCTTCAATCTTTGTGGTCTCATAGGTCCAGGTAGGGGGTGTCATCTTAGGTGTTTCAAAGACTTAACACCCGGTGCTAAGACTAGAGATCTTAAAGGACCCCAAAGTCACCGTTGCTTCTACATTTCCCACGCTTTAGCTTGGGATAGAGAGCCGGATAACCTGGGTATCCCTCCAAGTTTGAATCTAGACAACAGATCATGTATAAAAACCGATGTTGATTAAAATAACTAAAGAAGGAGAAAAAAAAAGAATAATTAAATGCAATTTGATTGTATAAGGATGAATGTTCAGTTCTAGCTGCCCCGTTGATTCTGCCTCTCCCAATTCTCATTCTCCTCTGTAAGAGGTAGTCATAGTATTCAAACCATGTAGCTTTGCTACAGCACCACTCTGATAGACCTCGTCTCAGTTGAGGATGAGATGCACAATCGGTTGTCAGTTTTTGACTTGGACAATAACAATCTGAAACCGAAAACTTTGAATACAGTATTGTGAAACTGCTGAATTTATTCATTCTGTAATTGAAACTCAAATACCTTAATGATAAAAAATGTTGCTATCAATGAGGTGGGATCATTTAAATTTCTGCAACAACAATATCTATTTATATAGCACATTTTCATACAAAATATGTAGCTCAAAGTGCTTTACAGGATAAAGAAACAGAAAAGAGACAAAATATAAAAATAAAATTAGGCAATACTAATTAACATAGAATAAAAGTAAAATCCAATGGCTAGGGAGGACAGAAAAAATAAAAAAAATTCCAGAAAGTTGGAGGAAAAAACAAAATCTGCAGGGGTTTCAGGCCACAAGACCACCCGGCCAAACAAGGCATTCTAACATAAATGATCTCAATCAGTCCTCATGGTTTTCAGGCTTCACATGTAAGAATTTGATGATGATGGTCATGTGGACCTTTGGTGTTCAATCCATCAATGTAGGGACATCATGGTGCTTTGATAAGGTGGTGATTATGCAGATCACCACCACAGAAAACCGGAAAAAGAACAGCAGAGAAAGTAGGGGTTAGCATGGATTTCAGAGCCACCAAGAATGATAATGATAATTAAATGTAGATAAAGAATATCAGAGTTAAACTAAAATTAAGCTATGAGAAATTCATGTTAAAATAATGAGTTTTTAGCAGTTTTTTTAAAGTGCTGCACCGTATTAGTCAGGCGAACTTCTGTTAATAAGCTGGTTCTAGGAACCAGTATTAGTCGCAGGCTGAGCCTGATGGAAATACAACCTCTCTTATACAAAACAAGCTCAAGAGCATCTCATTTTTCATCAATTCAAAAGGTTAAATTTGTCCAAATGAATGTTAAATGTGTGTGCCCCACAATTATGACAGCAAAAAAATGTGTTAACAGTAAACTGCTTAACAAAGTTAAGCAAATATTTTGAAATAATGTCTATTGTGCTCAACACTTTGAATTAATATATTGAAATAAAAAATGCACAGAGAGCACAACATTGATTATGTGAAGAAATCACATATATTCACCCCTGGTATCTGAAAGAAACCAGTGGGACAGACACAAGAAAAACAATTGAAAATTCACATGCATTTTGAAGCCTAAACCACTCTACACCATTAAGAATTCTACAGGGAGACACATGTCACTTAGATCACTTATTTCTATTTATGTGTAATGCAAAGACCAAGAGAACATCAATGTTTGAAAGTTACTGGCTTCCATAAAGATGACCGATATCAGAGGGGCATTTACATTTAAAAATCTATGCTCCTTCAGCAGTTCTGAGGGCTCACATATTAAGTATTATTTAATAAACAGCAACATGAAATTACCATGTGGTGTTTAAATGCAAAATTACACATATTATTTAAAATACTCTTTATAAGCATTCTAATTGTTTGATCAAATTCTATTCACCTCAAATGGCTAATGGGTGTAATTTTATAATTTTGAACAATATGTTAAAATACTTGTAAAATGCAGTGTATTAAGGCCAAGCTGGTTTACAACATGTTCTGAGGGCTTCAATATACCCTTAATTGAAGGACAGGAAAGATAAGCCATCTTAGGACAAACAAAAGTGTTGCAGACATGAATTAAAAACAAGAATAAATTAAGCACTAAATTAAAAGTTAGAAAAATGTTAGCTACAAAGATCCCAGCACTAATCTGTTATATTCTCTCTCTTATAATGTGAAATAATGGTTTGTTATTATTAAACAAGTCTAAAGCTTGAGCACAATAAGTATGTTCTTTGTCATCTTTTATACTGATGGATTGCTGACATCTAATATCTAATTAATGGACAAAGATCGTTGGCCTCCATTTACGCTAATCAGCTTCGAGCTGCTCTGTTTTCTTGTCTGTTTAAACAAATCTTTGTGTCTTTATGTGTGCTCATTATGTAATCAGTAATTGGCAACGTTTGTATTAATATGTACTTGTGAACTTGTCACAGTGCTTTGTGCTATACAAAAATGAACAGAACAGAATTGAATATCACATGTATGGACATTGGCAATATATATTTTTGCGAACAATATGGTCACCTCCACAAAAGCAATATAGAGAAAGTCTGAATTAGTATAATTTGGAGTGTTAATAAGAAATGTAATGATTTATTTCACAAGGTACATGATAAATAAAAATAGATGCATCAAATATTTGAAATATTAAAATTTCTGCTTCAATTTAAATATTTAAAGTTTAAATATCATTAACTATAATAGATTTCCACAGAGGGCTAGATCCCTAGTAAAGTGTCAAACATCAAAAACAGCATTATATTTGCGGCTCGTCCCTCTGTTCTAATGATCCTGCTCCTGCTGGTATGTATTCCGGTCTCATTAAGGCAGGAGCAGCAGGAACATATGACCCTAAGGACTCTTGTACTCGATTGTTAGTAGATCTAGTCATTTACACCATTGGCTACGAAACTTGAAATCCAGCTCAGGTACATCCCATTCTATTGCTCATCATTGAGATGTTTCTACACCTTGTTTAGACTCCACCTGTGGTCAGTTCTAGTGATTGCTCGGAATTAGTAGAATCACACAGCTGACTATACAAGGTCCCACAGCTGAGAAAAAACTAGGCCATGAGGTTGAAGGAATTGTCTGCAGAGCTAAGATCCAGGATTGTGTTAAGGGGAAGATGTGTGGAAGGCTACAAAACTTCTTGCAGCATTGAAGTTTCCTAGAAGCACAGTGGCCTCAATAATTATTACATTGTATAAGTATGGGGCAACCACAACTCTTTTTAGAGCTTACTGACCAGCTCAACCAGTGAGCAATTAATTGAGTTGGGCTATGAGGTGACCTAGAACCTGATGGTCACTAACCTTAAATAGTGTAAAAGGACCCCAATGCTTAAGTTTGAAATTTATAATTTTTAGCCTTCTGGGAGTGGTTCTTAGATGGCTAGGATCACCAGTAAAGAACCAAATATCAAAAGTATTATCATATCTGTAATTAGCAACCTTGAAATTTCATAAAATGACACTACACATACCTATATTATCGGTCCCCATTTTATCAAAGTTTTGTTAAAAGGAATAATATTGACCATTAGGGGGTGAACTCATGGCGGTAGTTGATGTGTCATGCTCAACTTCACGTCCTTCTGATTATTTTTGCTGACCTAAACACCTAATAGTTTCTGTTTTATCATAAGGGTGCAAATTCCTGCACAAAATATGGTCCAAAAATTGCCTAAAATGAGGGTTTTTTGGGCTGAGGGGGCCAAAAATAGGGACAACCCCAAAACACTTGATGCCTTGCAAAACAAGACAGCAAGACAAGTCAAACGGTATACCATAGGTCGGGATTTTCTTGTGCTAATGAGTCAGGAGGTGCAAAACAAAAAAAAAAAAAAAACTGAAATGATTTCAAAGTATTCATAAGTAATTCTTATGAACATAGGATAAGACAGTCTAGAATGATGACATGGTAAATTTATCAACATAATATGTATAAATTAATTAAAATTTGATGTATGTATATTGAAATGACACTAATACAGCAGAAATATTTTGGAACAAATTAATCAGTAACAGTGGTGAGGCCATAAAAGGCAAAATGGATGGGCCAGGAAACAACATTGTGGGTAAGCAATAAGCTGCTATTCTGTGTGGGGAGGGTTCTCCTTGAAATAATGAGCCACCCAGTTTAATGACGACCAAAGTAAGGACATAGCAGCTACATTACAGAGGGGCTTCACTTCTGAATGGGGAGGCCAGTCTTCTGAATACACTAGTAGTGCCCACACGCATTTGTTATACAATGCAGCTAACAATGTAGAGATTTACACAAAGCTTAGTGATGTTACCTATTCTATTATGGAGCTGAAGTAATACATTATATATAGAGAATTTCATTCCTTTTACTCTGATATTTACAGTGCATCACATCATTGCATTAGTTCTAACAGCTCCTCACTGAAGAATCAATCAGACATTTTGAATATCAAGCTACTATAGCTGAGGACTACATGATTTAAGCCTAACTTCCCAGGCAATCTTTCACTGAACTGGGACTTGTGGGTGATCTCTTGCTAGAATTATATTGCCATGGTTGCACCTTGATATAAGGCAGATCTAGTATGATGATGTCAGGTTCTGACAATAATTAACATACCTATTATGCTGCAATATTTACTTTTGCTTGATATTTGATCATATTATAATGTTTATTATTCTTCATTATTCTTTAATATTCCTTATTATTATGAATAATGTTTATTATTCTTTAAGTTAGTTTAGTTCTCAGAATGGTGCACATCATTGCCATCCATGCCCACTACACTATTTGCATACCGTTATTCTTTGTTAAAATGCAAGTCAAAAATCCAAAAAGAGGGCTTTTACCATTTAAATAAAATGCAACAATTTTAAGACATCTACCAAAAATTGTCATATTTAACCCTTTTATATTGTAATGAGTGAATACAACTATTTATTGTAGTTTACTTACTGTAAGTTTTCTAGCATTTAAAATTTGATCTGTCATCAAAATAAAAAAAAGATCAGTAGAGATCAATACACTCTTGACGGATACCCTTTAACTGACTAAGGATATTGTGAATTAGATTGAAGCGTCTGTGTCTTACTGTGACTTTTTTTTTTCTTTTTAATTCTACAATGACTCTGTTATTTATGATCTGGCCATAGGCTTTAACATTCAACACACAGTATATTCAAACAAAACTTCTTGCAGCCGGGTTTCTCAATGCAATTTTCAACCACACTACAGGGCCTGTTTAGCTTCTAGCTTTTAACTAAAATATTACTTTGAGTGTCAATGTTGTCACTTCCCCATATAACAAAAGGATTTCTTTTCGGATGCTGGTGGCTCCTTAGGCGTAATATTTAATTCATTTTCTTTTCTTCGATATCTGGTTTCTGTCGCATTTTCACCTATAATTTCCTAGAGCAGCTCACATGAAAATCTATGACCTTAATTACTTGTAATTGCCCACTTCCTTCAAACATGTGGCATTTAAGCTATTTAAGGCCACTCATCTCACTAACATAGCTTCACAGTAGCTCCTTGACAACACCATGTTAAGACTGGGCTATTAGCGTCATTTAAAAATAGTACAATAAATACAATATGTGTTTTGAGTTCAGCCCAAAATTTTTAAATATTGACCCTTCTGGTCACCCACAAATTCAAATCAGCAGGGCATGACCATTTTTGTAACACTCCATAGAGAAGCAAATTGTTAAAAACATGAGAAAATAAATGTTTCATCTCAAAATGCTATATATCATTTTAAAGCAACTAGGAAAAACAATCTTTCTTGCTGGAGAATACTGACAATAGGTAGAGATTTGTAAGTTTATTAAATTTATATTGAAACAATGCATTTTTATAATGTTATTTATTTTTAGACGTATGCATTACATTAGAAGATGTAATATATAATGTAATATATAATATATATAATGTATAATAAAACAGTCATTTTTATTTTCCTATTAGAATAAATATTTACACTCCAAAGTACAATCAAACCAGTTAATCAGCGATCCAATCCAAGAAGCCTAAAACAATAGGAGTTAAACTGAAATGTTGGCAGGAGCCCTGGAGACCTAGTGCAGAATAATAATAATGAATCCTTAGCAGATTCTGAAGAAACCATCCTGGATGGTGTGCCAGTCCATCACAGGGCAATACTTGCCCAACTTGGCATGCCCAGATCACCTCTCGCATGTCTTTTTTTGGATGGGTTGATATGAGCAACCCTGAAATACCAGGGCAACAATGGAAAATTCCAACCCAGGACTCCATTACACATTTGTTTTGGTAGATGGCTTGAGGATTATCAATAATGTGTTATTAGCAGAAAAAGCCTATACTTCAGCAGCAAGCTAATATTGAAACAAATGATTCTGTACGCTAATTTGATTATTTCTTTAGATTGTCTTTTTAACTATTTTCTCTGACGATTCTGTATAAAACCTAACAACTGTAAGTTAGTAGGCCATGTAAGCTTATAATTCAGGTGTTCAGAATTTTGCTTCATGTAGATCTAGGGTGTCAGATAAAATTTTATTGAGGGCCAAAAATAACACATTATATACCTGATGGGGACCGGAATATATGAACAAACACTTTTTGACACATTTTCCTTATGAACAAGACAGACAGCTACCTTTCTGTTCATCACCATCATATACTCTCTCTCATGTCTGTCTTAAACTGTCTTCTCTCTTTATCACCTTTTCTTGGAAATTGAGGTGGGTTAGAAAAGACACCAGAGGCCATGGCACCAAAATCAGCATTGAGTGGAAAAAATGGCATCAGCACCAGGCCCAGCTCTAGTGTTTTTGCTGCTCTACATGAAGCTGTAAATGCCAACCATCGTTAATATATGACACTGAAGAAAACTAGCAGTTAGAGAAGCTTTTATCTGTGGCACCTCTGCACGAGAACCACTTTTTTCCACCCTCTCAAACACACGCAGTTTTTAATGCTTGGAAAACATTTGGGATTAAATCACTTAGAGATTTGTACATAGACAACGTCTTTGCATCCTACAAACAATTACATTCCAAATTTAACTTCCCAGCAACACATTTCTTTCACTACCTTCAAATTAGAAACTTTGTTAAACAGAACCTGCCCAATTTTCTTCACCTCCCACCTCCCTCTATGCTGGAAAAAAATATTCATCAGTCTTGAGGACTCAGATAGCATTTCTGTAATATATAAAACCATTTTACAGTCCCTTTCAAAGATTCAAGAGAACAATGGGAAAAGGATCTCTCACTCAACATATTAGAAAAGGATAATTCACTCGAGCTCCATGTGTGCAAAGCATAGAATTATTCAGCTCAAAATTATAAATCAAGCACATCTGTCTCGTTTAAAATTGTTCAAAACGTTTTCAGGGCAAGATCCAACCTGCGAATGCTGCAATCAAGTTCCAGCCTCACTGGGTCACATGTTTTGGGCCTGCACCAAATTAACATAATTTTGGCCAAAGTCTTTAAATGCCTTTCAGACAGCCTTGGTGACACAATCCCTCCTAACCCATTAACAGCTGTGTTTGGTGTACTCCCAGATGGGCTTAAAGTGGAGAAGGACAAACAAACTGTGATTGCCTTTACTACACTATTGGCACGTAGACTTATCTTGCTCAACTGGAAGTATCCTAACTCTCCTCTTTTAAGTCAGTGGGTAACTGATGTTATATATTATTTGCAACTGCAAAAAATCAAATTCTCACTTAAAGGATCTGTGCAGAAATTTTTTAAAACTTTGCAGGATCTAATCAATAACATTTTAGAATAAGCATTTAAAGCACTGAGGAAGCAGGTTCTCTCCCCTCTTTTACTCATTTTCCCATCCCGTTTTACCCATCCATTATCCAACCCGCTATATCCTAACTACAGGGTCATGGGGGTCTGCTGGAGCCAATCCCAGCCAACACAGGGCTCAAGGCAGGAAACAAACCTTGGGCAGGGCGCCAGCCCACCCCAGTTATCTTTATTAATTTATTAATTTATTTATTTACTTATTTTTACTAGCATAAAGGTTTACACTGTTGGCCTAGCTCTCTCAGGGGTGGGGGCTGATTTTTTTTTTTTTTTTTTGTAAAACTTGAGTTATTTGTATGGAATGTTATTTGATTTTAATAAAATCAATAAAATAAAAAAAAGAAAACTAGCAGTTTACTACAGGTATTAGGTAAATGACTACATTTGATGTACCATTTTAGGAGTGAGCATATTTTATCTGCAAACTGTCTAAATGCAAATAATATGTAAATTTAATGATATAACATAAGTAGGTATATCAGGTAGGAGGCACACAGTCCCTGGGAATATGTTTGTTAGCAACTGCAACTACTACTTAACCAAAAGTCCATATA
>JANRMT010062813.1:3840891-3866473 GCA_026402145.1 Polypterus bichir lapradei
ATATATATATATATATATATATATATATATATGTATATATATTATAAAAGAAAATATAATATCCTTCCCTAGCGGTATGGCAGTGATGCTAGATGAAGAAGGAAAAAATAACACTAAAGAAAGAACACACTTAGCTGCTTTAAATATTGGCTTAACAATAATACATTTTTGAAGGAGAATTATTGGCAAAGGTGTGATGCATCGTGGGGTTTCTGTAGTCAGCTCAGGCCTACTTCAAGAGTGCGGGAGGCAGGTCTTCCATCCATCTGCAGGTTAGCTCTAACGTTCAGGGAAATTGCCTTAGGTTTTACACTTTCTTACAGTTCAAGGTTCCCAAAAATTAAGAACATGAAACTTTCAAACATGGATACAGTATTTGCTGGCAGAACTTAAATAGAAATAGCACACAATAACTGTTGGCCATAAGCTGACTGTCAAACCATGGGATGCACCTACTCTCTGTTACTAGCCTGCCTAAATTGCCTCAACTTGTCTCTTCCCATCTCCCTGTTTGTGTGACTTCAGCTATTTTTATTTGTGGACTCAATTATTGGTTTGAAATAAAATAATTTGTATGGAATAAACCTCACAGATGACAGTGGCAAATGTTTGGCTACTTCAGGTTAGTTCCATTTTAAAAACATAATAATAATAATAGATTTTTTTATATAGTGCCTTTCCCATGCTCAATACCAACTATAAAAATGAAATAATAATATGTTTAATTACAGAAGACGCCTACATTAAATGATTAGGGATTTTCTATAATTTTCAATACTTTCGCAAATTGTTCACATTAATACTAAGCTATAATAATAATAATAATAATAATAATAATAATAATAATAATAAAAACTATAACTTCTACATGTTAAATGTATAATTCAAGAAATGCTAAGTTTGTAAAGTGTATGTTGACCATATCAGCAGTTAAGTACTGTGGTGTAGTGGTTAAGGCTTTGGACTTCAAACTCCAAGGCTGTCAATCACTTTACACCAGCATAATTCTGTGCATCACAATCAATACCAACTGACTACATAAAAAAGAGAATGCAACTGCACTAGTGATGAAGCAAACAGGCCACATTCAACAATCAAGTCTGAGATAAAAAACAAAAGAATCATGTAGGGCTGTAGTAGCCGTAGCCAGCTTTGACTACTGCACAGCTTTAAAAAGTGTGTGTTGAGCTAGCAGCATTTTCATCATGAGACTGTCACATCTTTGGCATCTTGTTAAAACTCTAAAGTTATTATGGCAGTGTACCCAGTAACTTTCTTTTAATTTTTTCTTGTTGGGCCAGCCAGTTTCTAGTCTAACTACAGGTTAATGGCTGCGGGGCGCTGTGCTGTGCACAGAAATGTGACAACCACTAAAGAGTCATTTGAATACCACATGTACAAATCAAATACAGATAGAATCTATATGTGAAATTCACTTTAAAGGCAGTTTTTGAGAAAATTAATGGAAATCACAGGTCACATGTAACATATTTTGAATATTGATAATTTAGACTTTGTGCCATGAGTTTCACACCCTTGCTGTAGATGCTTAGGTAATTTTCATTATTAATTAAAATGTGCACTGACATGTTGGAAAAACTTTCTTTAAGCTATCCTTCATTGTTCTAGGCCCCTGAAACTAGCATAAACATTATCACAAATCCAGTCTAATTGCATGGTTTTCAGTGCCATTCAGAAGGGTTTGAAATAAATATATCACCCAATACAGAAAAGGAGGGGATTTCCATACTGCCTTCAGTGAAATTTCATGTAGCTTCCAGTAAGGAATATTTGGTGAATACTTCAAAATATCTACAAATTGTGAGCGGGGGGCTGAATGCACCCCTAGAAGACATGGATGCTCCTAAAAAAAAAACCCTCTTAAAAACGCTGATAAACTACCATCACATTGCTCCCTGACTTGCTGGGCTTACATGCGGCTGCTCTGTCGTGTGATATGTTTCTCGCGCAGTGGTACGCATACTTAAAAGCCTGAACAGCACCTGTCCTTTTGGCTGATTGCTTTGTTTCTCTCTTCCCCAGACATTCTCTGCTCCTGTTGTGGGTCCTGCTCCCGTTGTGCTCCCTTATGATGTTTGCCTATTCTTTAAACGAGAACTAACTGCATACTGAGCTTGTTTTACTTCTGAAAGAGACATGTTTGTTTGAAGTGTTTGAATAAAGTCTCTACAATCTCCTGTGTTTTTTGTGCAATTCTGTGACCCAAGCGTGACAATATAAATAAGTAAATACAAAGATAGATAGATAGATAGATAGTAAAGGCACTATATAATAGTGACAATATAAGTAAATACAACGATAGATAGTAAAGGCACTATATAATAGATAGACAGACAGACAGATATACATACAGACACAACTTTATTTGTCCCTGGGGGATTAGGGAATTTGGCTTTTTACAGATGCTCTTTAAATAAACAGATACATAAAAAGTTTGATAAATAAATATATACACACACACTATCATCAGAGTGACTTAAAGGGAAGAAAATTTAAAAAGAAAGAAAAGAAGACCTCTGACTTGGCTTTCGCAGCCCCAGTGAGGTATTATACAGATGTATTGCTGTTGGCATAAAGGACCCCCCCCCCATGTTGTTTCATGACACACATCTGCTATATAATTCATTGGCTAAAAGTTCTCAGTGTTAGTGTGTCACAGGGATGATGTGGAGCTTTGTTCAAAATGGCACTCAGTTTTGTTTTAATTCTCTCCTTCGCTACAGCATCCAGGGGGTCCAGAGTGCCTGAAGCTGACTTTTTAATTGGCTTATTAATTCAGTAAAGCCTGTTGTGGTGTGCAAATTCTGTAAATTTTGGTCTATATTTTCATTGTATTTTGCGCAAGAAAAAACAACAGGTGAACTTAAATACAGGTCACTTGCATGGACAGTTAACATCAAAAGCAATATGTTTTCCTGAATCACAGTACCATTTGTTTGATCTGAGCAGAAATTTAGGAGATGCCTCAAACTGTATTGATGATTTTATCACCTGTGAAGGGAAGGGCACCATGACTAAATTGGTTTACAGCTTGAAACAGGAGATTGTTAAAATAGAA
The DNA here is from genome assembly GCA_026402145.1 of Polypterus bichir lapradei. NCBI lineage: Eukaryota > Metazoa > Chordata > Cladistia > Polypteriformes > Polypteridae > Polypterus > Polypterus bichir. Next base: position 3,843,971 of record JANRMT010062813.1, read on the forward strand.
AAAACTGTATTGCTTATTGCTGTATTGGAAAAACGGACGTATTCAAAGTGATGACAAAGTTTGAGCAAATTCATTCATCATATTGACTGCCAGTCAATCAGATGCATGTAGCAATCACATCTTGCGAAACACCCGCAGCATTTCAAAATAAATATGATGGACTAAAGGAAAAGAACAGAGTGACATCAGAAGAGGGCACCAACAATGAGTGCCCGTTTCCATCTGGTCATCAGAGTGCTAGATCAATGCAACCCTGGGACATTCATCCTTGACATCTTTATGTTTTTGTAAGCTTTTCCTAAACCTATCCATCTTATTTTCTATTATTCTTTGTTCTATTTGGTATTATTCATGTAATGCTGACTACTTTTAACTTTCTATGTTTTGTCTTCATGTCTAGAGTGATTAAAGTAATAAGGTGGATTCCTTTGAGCATCTGGGGTAGCCAGAAGTTTGCCATATGCTCTGTGCTGCAAGGTTTATTAAGGGCTGAGGGTGTGAGCTCCACCAAATAGTTGGGAAAAGTACATAAATTAAGGCATTCTAGTTTGATAAATGGCCTATAGTCAAGGATGTTGAGCCTTTGTATGTTTGAATCCCTGGAGACTAAAGTAATATTTACATCTGAGATATATTTAAAACATTGTATGTTCATGCTGACAATAAGTAAGTCTCTTGAAGTGGCAGAAGAGTGACAGGCTGTGTTATTCCTAAGGCACTTGTGTGGTTTAAATTGTTAGAGGTTAACCAGCTGTGTATGTGTTGTTCATGGGGCACTGTTGAATTTCTGTGTGTATGTATATCTACATATGCATGTGTTAATCTTAAAGTGCGACAGTAGACCAACCTGGTAACGAACCTGATGAGTACACTTATTCCTAGATAAAGGGTAAGTAGAGGGAAATATCATGATAATACAAGCCCAAAAACACACATAGAAAATTGCACTGCCCATTAAAAGATGTATATTCAATAGACAGGTGTGTTCATGTTTTCCTATTACATTGTTTTATAGACAATTTCCTTCTGTTTTGACACTTTTATGCTTAAGGAGAGAAACAATAGAAAAAAAAACAGAAAAGACACCAAAAATAGGAACCAGAAATTTCAGTAACAGAAGGGTACCAAAATGTACTTAATGGAGTACTGTGCTTATTTTACATGCTTAAAGAAGTAAAACCTAACACTTACAATTGGCTACTACCTGTTCAGGGGTGGTCCTGCCTCATCCCTAAGGCTACCAAGATGGACTCTGACCCGTACAACCATAAAATATTTCAAATGGGTTTAAGAATATTATGTGTATATATCTTTACAATTCTGCCTTTCCTTATTTTGCTGAATTAGGAAGACCACATAGCCATCCTTCTTTTTGTATTGCTTTTTGTATATACTCCTGGTCAAACATTATAGAATACCCCCATTTTTCTACTTTTTATTGAAATTTAAGAAGTTCAAGTGCAGTGAATAACTTGAAATTGTACAAAGATAAGTGTTAAACTCCCAGAAATTAAAATAATAGTTTTGGTTACCAAAAACTGAAAAATAATGTAATAATACTAAAAGACCTTTTTCAGGAAACATGTAATAATTGGTTAACAACTTACAGCTTTTCAGCACCAATGAAAGTGTCATGATCAGGCCTGAATTTTAGAGTTGCATAGCCTTTCTCTACCTTAGACAGCATTTAGCATAGCCATTGTTAGTGTCACATCCTTGCGTTTATAGGGGTGTGGTCTCCAGGGTCATGACCGCGAGTTCATCAGCACAACATGATAAAAGGTCACGTTGGTACCAAACTTTATCCGATCTGCTGATAAATCCTTTAAACTCTAAAAGAAACTTGGTATTGACAATCTGGTCTTACCTAGTTTTGACTTCTTACTTAATTTTAACAGTGATTTTTGATTCCCGTCTGGGTTTCCTTCACTTCATTTATATTTTATTTTGCTTTGCCTTTTAAAGGCATCGCCTGGTTTGACTCAAAAAAAATTGTTATCTGTTTCCTTCTGAGCCTGGACAGAAAATTAATTAAATCTTGAAAGTTGATGCAAGCAATTCTTACAAGTGTCCCAGCTTTTGATGATTACTTACAATCCCTCTGTCTGTATCTAAGCAGTGCTGGAACAAACTGTGTTGCTACACCCTCTGAATATTACTTGGACAATTTGCACTGTACTGTATAATGGAGAAAATGCAGTTAACAAAGGATGACAGACAGACCATTACAACCCTAAAAAGTGTAGGTATTTCTATTAGAGAAATTGAAAAGAAAGCCAAAGCTTCAGTGAATACAGTTTCCTACACCATCAAATGGAACTTGGAAACTGAAGGAAAGACTGACAGGAATGGGTCTGGCAGAACCAAAGTCACAACAGAATCAGAGGAATCACAGGCTTACGTAATAAACACGTAACAGGAAACTGACACTGTCACAGGACAGCAGATTTAATAAATATAGTAATAATGTAAAGAATTCAAATTAAAACCAATAATAAGTAAAAGTGGCGAAATTCTAAAACAATGAAAAAAGTAGTTGCTAACCAGAGACAATAGGAGCAGTTAAAGAAGAAAATGAGTTCCCATCAATAATGCCAATTAACAGTCTGCATTCCTGCTCTCTGGTCCTCTTGTTTAAAATGGCCGGTTGTTAAGACTAGCTCCTCGATTTGCAGGTCCCATTAGAGGTTATCTAATGTATATGAATACCAAAGAAAACAGGAAAAGGGGTTAGGGTCCCAAAGGAGGTCTCATTTAACACCATTGTTTTCTTTCATAATACGAGAATGCACTTTCATGTACTGCCAGAAGCTACTACAGCATGACCAGATTGAGTGTTTCATCGCCCAAAGGGGCCATTACAGAATGTTTTAAGATTATGGCACTCTTTTATAGATGCAATGGTGGACTAAGTCAGGTTAGGGTTAGAGTCCCGCTTCTGTGTTGGGAACTTCTTGAGTACAGAGGAAAAAATGAAACCCACATGTTACACTGTGGACACTGGGGGCATGCAGTGTTGTGACTGATGTCTTACATGAAGTATCTTAACTTCTGTAGTAAAATAAATTCTTAATTCTCCTCATGCATTCCATGTAGGGGTGATTATAATCATGTTTGAAAACCAGAGACACAGTGAAAGAGCCTGGTCCATATTGCCAAATAAATCTTTTAGTGAACACAATGGCCACAGGAGAATACCTGAAATAATTAACTTTACTCATTTTTGGCTGTACATACAAAAAACAACTATAAGGCATCAGCTGTCTTTTCTGCAACTAGTCAGCCAGAGTGCCGCTTATTTTAGAGAAGCTTTATTTGTAGTAGTCTAGCATTTATCAGACGCTGTTGATAAATGGAGACATTGCTGTACATGTAGAGTCCACTGGCAGGTCTCTAAAGTAAAATAGAATTTGTGAGAGCTCCCCTCAGGGTGGAGATTTTGTTGCCATGCACTCAGTTTATCAGGATAAAAAGAGGAAGAAAAATTAGATTGCCTAGTCCAATGGTAAAACTCCAGATTTTAACATAGTAGAGCATGCTCAGTACTTCTAGAACTGTGATACATAATGAGAAAGAAGCTTTTGTAAAGATTGCTCTATTTCTATCAGCACTTCACCTTTTACATGAATTTTGGAAAGGTTCCATTGCAATAACTGGTTTCAGTTGAAGAGAATATTGCAGTATTTCTTTCTGTACTTACGATAGTAGAACTTTTGGTAGTTTTGTGAACTGCAACATATTCCAAAAAGTAGACATTACAAGGTGATGGAAAACAAGGGATGTTCTTTATGAGACAGATGTGGAAATTCCGGTGTTTTATATAAGATCAATTGCTACTATGTCTTCTCCCTGTTTCCAAATAGGTACTTAATAATTCCTGTTGCCCACTGTGTCACATGAGAGCAGCCTGAACACCCTTCAAAGGATAAGAATCCAGGCTGTGATAATGGAGAACAAATGGCAGCCTCTGCAACCCAAGGTGAGGTGCAAATCAGTCCAGTGCAAAAATATGCACAGGCTAAAAAAATGGAAAATGCATATGGTAAGAAAAGAATCAGATTTATAAAACCTGGTGTACACACATTTCTAGAAAATGTACTATTTATAAATCACTTTCTAAATATGTCACACATTACATGATAGTGGTGTGTGCTATAAATCAAACACTCATCAGTTAGCTTTTGGGTAGCCATTGTAATGAGAAGTCAAGCAAAATGACACCTTTTATTGGCTAACTAAAAAGATTACAATATGCAAACTTTTGAGACAACTCAGCCACCTTCTTCAGGCAAAATGTAATCGGGTAGGCCTGGAATGAATAACATGATTGACGTTAGTGACTTTGGACTTGGCATGATACTGTAGTTGGCACTTGATAAGCCATTGGTAGCATCTCCCAAACAGCTATCATCAAAGGCTCTTTGTGATGTCCTGACCTTTGTCCAGAGACATCAACAGTCATAACTGAGGATGGACCAGGACGAGTTAGACAGACTCATGACTTTAAAAATTAGAACTATGGCATTTTTTTTAAAACATGAGAGAATAAAAAGTGTACTAAATAGTTCATTTCCAAAAAAAAAAAAAAAGTTCAATAACAAAATGCATAAAATAGATAAAGTTAAAACCCAAATGGCACTGAGGTAAAAGCCTTACAATCTTTCCTTGTTCTCACTCTCAGTCCTCATCTGGAACACAGGAGAGCTCAAAGTCCCAGCCCATTTCTTCCCATTGCTTTGCCCATCTAATGGATGCTGCTGCATCTGGTTCCTTCCCAGATACATCCTGCCACACCCCGCTCTATCCCGCAGATCCGAGCTACAACACAATGGCTGCCACAGCTTCCAGGGTGCCTTGCCTATCTCTGGATTCCGCTGTACTTGATCTTCCCCCTCCGCCTCATCTGCTTTATTGCTCAGTGGATGACAGCACTATCACTAGACGGAACTGTCATGTACAGTAGCTCTTGGACCTGCTCTCCTTCGACTAGTCAGCATGGCCGATGCTGCCTTTCCTTCTCACTCCTTCCTCTTCAACCAGCGGTTGATCTCAATTGAAACAAACCCCCCCCCCTCCACATCTTACCACATTTCCACCACCACTCTTCATGCACAACTGTTTCAAGAGTTTACTGACAATGATCCAATAAGCAATTAAATAATTCTGTAAACAAAAACATAATAAAATAAACAGAGACAGTTAGAGTGTTGGGGCACATGTGGGAAAATCCCATGTAATTAATAATGATTTAAATCAAAATAAAGCACATTAAAAAGGAAAATCAAGTCTTCTCAGACCAGTGTCCTATTGTGACAAGATGGCGATCCTTCCATGGCGGCAGGGCAGGAAGAGGAGTGTCCAGGTTTTCAGACACCGGAAGTGACGATAGTGGAGGAGAGCTGTCGATCTACTGGTCTGCAAATGGTGGAAAAGAGAGAACGTTATCACACAGGACCAACCCCTGGATTGGTGGAGAATTACCATCAGCCTTTAAACTGACTACTACACACACACATAAGACAGGGGTCAAAGAGAATGATGAGAACCATACAGTATAAGCAAACAGAAAGGTAACAACCAAATCACCATATTCAACACTGATGTGCAGAATGTCAAGTCACTCCAAACCACTTATCAAACTTTGTCTCACATATACTACTGCTGACAAGTGGGGAAAAAAGTTTCTTGATTGCTTGTATCCAGTTTCCAGCTTGTATACTTTTTTGCAATATGACTGTGAAGCGATGAGCATTTGACATAAGCCATCCTATTAATAGTCAACAGTACAGGCCATAGCTGTGATGGTGTGACGAATAACTGTCTGGCTCACATTTGATCTTCTGATACCCAATGAAAAACATCTGAATGGCAAGTCACATCTTGACAATATTGCTGACCAAGTTCACCTCTTCACTGCTACAGTTTATCTGAACTGTACAATGCACCCTGTCTCAAAAAATGTATCAGTACTGAGTAGCAAGTATTGTATTGCTTCAGTGGCCTGTACAGTCTTTAGATCTCAACAATATCAAGTAGCAGTGAGATGAGGTGGATAAGGCTATTTCTAAGAAGACTGTACACTTGTCCAATTTGCAGCAACTATGCAACACAGTCTTCCCGATGTGGTAAAGATGTTTAGAAATAATTCATCCAGCATCTTGTAGATTTCTTACTTACATATATGAATGATGTTCAGAAAGCCACAGAAGGCTCAACTGATAGGTGTGCATAACTAGATATGTGTACCAAAAAAACAACTCATCTTTTAAATCACACAATTCAAGAAGAAACCTTACAATAAGGAAATAAAAAATTCACAATCTTCTTCTTCCGGCTGCTCCCATTAGGGGCTGCCACAGTGGATCATCTTTTTCCATATCTTTCTGTACTCTGCATCCTGCTCTGTCACACCCATCACCTGTATGTCCTCTTGCACCACATCCATAAACCTCCTCTTAGGCCTTGCTCTTTTCCTCTTGCCTGGCAGCTCTATCCTTAGCATCTTTCTCCCAATATACTTGGCATCTCTCCTCTGCACATGTCCAAACCAGCGCAATCTCACCTCTCTGACTTTGTCTCCCAACTGTCCAACTTGAGCTGACCCTCTAATGTCCTCATTTCTAATCCTGCCCATCCTCAACACACCCAATGCAAATCTTAGCATCGTTAACTCTGCCACTTCCAATTCTGTCTCCTCTGCTTTCGAGGCAGTGCCACCATCTCCAACCCATTTAACATAAATGGTCTCACTACCGTCCTGTAGACTTTCCCTGTCACTCTTGCTGATAACCGTCTGTCACAAATTACTCCTGACACTCTTCTTCACCCATTCCACCCTGCCTGCACTCTCTTTTTCACCTCTCTTCCACAATCCCCATTACTCTGTACTGTTGATCCCAAGTATATTCATCCACCTTTGCCAACACTTTTTAAAATATTTTTAAAATATAAAAATAGAATTTTTTTATATAAAAAAATCACAATAACACACAAAAAAACTACATGTAGGTAAAAAATTGATGTTCAAAAAGTGAACAGTTGCCAAAATAACAAAACAAAAGCAAACTAGCTATGTAAAAAAAATAAAATAAAATAAGTGCAAGAAAATGAGGAATGATCACACCAATAACTACAGAAAGGAAATGAGGCAGAAGACCTATCAGCCAAAGCAGCAAGGAGCAGACATGTTCAGCAAGCCAATTACGTCACTGCAGTATAATAAACAAAATAAGCAGCCAAAAATAGCAGATAAAGATGGAAGGCATCAAGTATCACAAAAATCTATAAAAAAAACCTCCATAAATACTGTTTTTCGACCAACATTTTTTTGTGATCTATCCTACTGTACAGTTTACAAAGGTGGAAAAACAATTCTGGTAAATGCTTGATGATCAATGACTTTCAAATTAGAAATACAAAAGCTTTTATCACATGACTCATATATGCTAACACTTCATTTAGATTATTATTCATTTGTTATGATGTCTTAGCTAGAAAAAGTAAATGCTCAGAGACAGAGATACCAGAAATAAGTGAAATTTTTGGAGCAAGTGTTTTCAGGCGTTGACAGCTGATTGGTCTGAATACCAGGACACATTTTTGATTTTTAAAACGTGGAAAATTGCTTATCAAGATCAAAGTCAAAAAGCTAAGCCTTTACATCATTAACCGAGGAATAAACTTAAAAATGTAAACCTATGACTTTATTTTTAGTTTAAATCCCAAAACTAGGACTGCATGTAATATGATGCCATCCTGAAAATCTGAGCATCACTGTCCTATACAATAAGATCACAACAATGCATTTGTGGTGTATAAAATGGCAGAGCCCTTAATACAAACACATGATCAATAAATGACGTGATGTAAAAAGTATAAAAATAATAAACATATGGGAAAGCATCCTTTTTTTTTACAATCAGTAAACAGTAAAGTAACTGGTCTGAGTTTTTTAAGTGCTGAAGCCAGAGGAAATTTAGCAGTTTGGTACTGAATTTTCATAAGGCTACATACAGTAAATCCAACAGTATTTTCAATTCACAATTAATATGCCTGGGATTACATACCCAACAGACTTAAGCAAACAGAACTTCCAAGCAGAGGATATAGCGTTATAACTCCCATAAGTGAACAGGCTCACACAGTCAGAAAAGACATATGCAAAACACTTAATATGCCATTCAAAGCAATGGAAGATCACAAAACAACCAAAATTAGAGAGAGAGAGTGAGCAGATGTAATAGCAGGAAGCCGTCAGATGGGTCTGGAGCCCCAAGAAGGAGCGTGTGGCTGGCACTCAGGAGTGGGTTCTGGTGTCACTCCAATTGTTCATCCTAGTAGCAGGAGCTACCACTAGGCTCAGGAGTGTCCCCTCACCACAAGGAGAGGACAGAGTGTGCTTTTGCTGGCGGCTCCCCGCAGACACCATAGGATTGGTATTGGGGACATGGGCCACCTGCTGGAGGACTTCTCCTTAGCCTGCAAGGTCCAGACAGGGCAAGGCGAACAGAAGGAACATCAGGTCTCACTTGAGAAAAAGACAGTTTCCTGCCAGCTAGTTTTAATCTTGTTTTAATGGATTTATTTATTTTAATTTTAGCCTCCACTGATCACCTTCATTTTATGGATTATTTTTTGTCATTTAGAGCACCTTTTGGACACTTGTTTTGTTTATTTATTTTTTAATAAAAACACTGAGCACTTTGCACCTTCACCTTCCTTTATGTGGTGTCCTCATTTGCCGAGCTCATCCCTCGGAAACGTTATCGGTGGTGGTAGGTTCAAGAGGCTCCCAGTGGCACCCGGTAGCGTGGAACTGATCCGCACCGTCACACTCTGCAAAAGTTCTGTCATTATGTACATCAACAAAAGAGAGCAAAAACAAAATCTTGCAAACAAACGTATAACTGTGCTGTATGATGTATTGTGCAACATTATGTGCAAACCTTCTTGAAAAGTCTAAAAATGTCAATTGTTTATATGTTAGTATTAACTGTTGCAGGTGGTGATTAAGCTGAAGGTACAGTATCTTGATTTGAGCGCATTTTTACAAGTGCCCACTAAATTAAATTCCTCCTGTTGTTTGCACAGCAACTGTTGAAGATAAAAAAGTGTTTCTGGGAAGGCACTTTTGTACACGTTTTGGCAAACATGAATTGTGAATTCCAGATGGTAAAGAACAGCTGATACTTTGAATGTGAGTGAATTTGTCACTGTGCACATTTCCAGTTTGGTTTTGTCCTGTGCTCTTTGATTGTGCCACCCAAAATAGCAGTGCTTTGCTGTCCCTGAAAATGGTGACACTTTATTTTTTTTGCCAAACAATTATTTTATTCAGTTAATTTTTATTTAAATATTTGATTCTGTAAAACGTATACACAAAAATATCTATGCAAACAGTATGGCATACACTACTGGTGAAAAATTTTACAAAACAGCAATTTTTCTAGTTGTTAATGAAATTTAAGTAGTTTAAATCTAGTGAATAACACATTTAAGCGGTAAATTGCCAGAGGTTAAAAAAAGTTTAGGTTACCAAAAACTGAAAAATAATTATATTTTCAGTGTTATACAAAAAGGTTTTTTTAGCAAACAAGTAATAAGTTAACAACTTACAGCTTTCCAACAGCAATGGAAGTTAATTACACTTTGAAAGTTGAGGTAAACAATTCCTAAAGGTGTGACAATTTTTGTCGATTACTTACACTGCCCTCTGCTTATCACGCATGTGGTTGACTCACAGAAACTTGTCTTCTGATCATGAAGTTAATTAGGGGTTAATCAAAATACAAATGACTGAAGTAGCTACACCAAAGGTGCATGTCACTCTTTACGAGATTCACAAAATATTTTTAAAGGCATAGAAACAATATTATACAAATAACAAGGTGAGTAAATATACTTTCTTCTGTCTATAATTTCGTAGAACAATGCTTTGTCTTAATTAACTATCTCCAAACAATTGAAGAGTGGTGTCTGTTAAACTTTTGATGTCCTTATTTTCACCCCATCCTATGTGGAGATATGTCACGACTTTCCTATAATTACGTTTAATTTATTTGGTCTATATAGAGGAGGTTAAAGTAATTAAATATACAGAAAATAACACAATTATCTACAAGGGTGCCGACTGAAGAAGTGGTAAGGTATATTCTTTTGTTTGACCTTCTCTCCTGGCTGGAGGCAAAAAAACTCATTTTCAATATAACATCTCAAGATTATAAATAATGCAATAGGCCATTTTATTTCCAGAAAATCCATTTAAATATGTTTGCTTAAAAGTTGTTAGAGTCAACTGGACTTCATTTTTACACATGGAAATGAATATTTCCTCAGTAACTCTCATATTCATTTTTAAAGTTGCTTATACTGGCTTTGTTTGAGGAGTATGGGAAATGAGGGGGTATTTCTGACACCTCTAAAACTAAAAGTGGCCCCCTTGGGCATATTTTAGCATTTTTGATTCTAAAATGCATTTTATACTAAAAGTAAAGTCCTTTTCTTCCTTGGATTCAGTAGAACTTCAGCTTTGCAATTACTGTATGACAGTTATGATCAGTACTATGTAATGCAACAGGTGAGAATTGTGTACGAAAACAAAAAGATGCACAAAAATGTAGCTGCATTTTTTATTACATTTCCATTGTAAAAATCATGTTAACATACAGAATGAAAGAAATAACATTTACAAAAAATTATTTTTGAAGTGACTAAAGTTAAAGTTGCAGCACCATTTAACTGTCTTTACATAAAAGCTATGCCAGCTTTTTATGGCATTGCCTTTTGTTGCTTTGTTATTTTCCACATCATATTTTTGTAGTTTTGGCTTTAAAGTGGTGATAGACAGTACTACACTTAAAATTAGTGCTTTATGTACTCTGACTCAGCACAAGCAGCTTTCCAGCTGTCTCAGGTACTATAGAACAGCTCAATATCGTCAAAACTCCTTAACAGATTATAACTGAAAATTATGACAGTTTGGGAAGATACTAAAGTAGTATAATGTATTTACGAGTGGGTACCCAAAAATACCCGGAATCTGTGCCTGGTGCACAATCTAGACTTAGTTGTAAATTTCACCACCAGGTGTAGCATACTTCTGGTATTCTGTGGCAGTCTGCCAAGTGACGTTGCTCTGTATTGTTCGTACGGTATTCTGTGTCAGTTTTTCTTGGTGCTTATTAAATGTTTTCTGTGATTTTTGTGTTGGGTGATCATAAAGAACAGCGAGTCTGCGTTAAATTTTGTTGTCTCTTAGGGAAAACAGCTGCTGAAACTGTAGTGATGCTCGAAACCGCTTTTAAAGAGGAAGCTATAAGTAAAACACAGGTCGATGAGTGGTTTTCGCGTTTCAAATGAGGGGAAATGTCACTTGAAGACCAACCAAGATCTGGCCAACCTTCCACAATTAGGAATGACAAAAATCTTGAAAAAGTTCGCAATGCAATTTACGAAGATCGTCATTGGACTATTGAAGTGATTTCTGAATTGACTTGTGTGTCTTGGAGTTCTTGCCACCTTCCCTACTTACCTGATTTTGCTATGTGCAACTTTTTCTTTTTTTCGCATATGAAAAAAGAACTCAAAGGAAAGCATTTTTGTATCGTGGAGGAAGTCAAAGAAAAATCGCTGCAGGCATTTGGAAAACGTTCAGCAATTCCAAAAATGTTTCCACCAGAAACGGGAATGGGAAAACCATTGGGACAAGTGCATTCATTCAAATGGAGAGTAACTTGAAGGAGACTAAAGTTTCAGTAAGTAAAAATTATTAAAACAATTTTTTTTTTTTCAATTCCTGTTATTTTTCGGTACCCCCCCGTATGCTATGTATTATTTACCTTTTAGACTGACTAACAAATGACATATATTATTGATTAACTGCGCACACAAGATCACCTGTTATTAATCGAAATGCTTGTTTACCTCAGCCATTCCTCTCTCTTGAACTGATAAAAGTTCAGCTTTTTTCTCACTCAGAAATGCTGTCAAGCAAACACAGCATAAGACACATACAAGTAATTACCTTTAAGATACTAAAAAACCAAACATAAATTCACGTCTCCTGTTTCCTTTAGCATGAACAGCATATTTAAACATATTTTCTGTTTAAATTTATTTTCAAGAATAGTAAAATAGTGGCAAACACCTTTTATTCTAAACCAAAGGAAGAATTTCATCTGGCATACTGGATCAACCTTAGTTCCCATTTCCTTCTATACAATACTAGCACTACTATAAAGTAAATACAAGAAAATAAGGTTCAAAGACAAAATAAGCACAGATGTGGAAATAAATCTTTACAATTTCATTAAAAAACACAACAAATAATGAAGAAAACCTAATCAAAAACTGAAAAGCAAAACCCCTTTTGAATTGGGAAAGTTACTAATGTTCTGAATATGTAAAGATCATGAATCTCAAAACCTGGGCTTTATTCACAAACTAGGCCTCAGGATTCCAATAAGGCCAAGAAACCAAAATCAGCCTTACACCAGTTTAAAGAAGCAGGCTTTTGATCATTGCCAATAGTTTTCAACGTTTTTGACTTTTGGACTGGCAGATGACAGAGATATTCTTTCCAGACCAGTGAGGTGGAAAATATAATAAATTTAATTATTATGAATCATAATTTCAGATTTACTAAAGATTGGAGAGGGGGGTAGGGACACTACTTCAAGTTTGTTGAGTCAAAATTTAATAACATTTGATTGGAGATTCCTCCTTTGAGTTTAAGACAGCCAAATATACTAACCTTGGATTGCAGAGTAGGGTGGCTTTGTAGGGGTTTTGAGTGTCGAGATGTTGGACCATTCGATTGGGATCGGGGAATCTTCTCCCTTGGAATTTCTAGGGTTTGGTCCCTGGGCAGATGGTGGGGAAAAACTAGTCTATACCATTCTTAAAAGGGGTTAAGGCTAAAAAAAATCAAAAAACACAAAAAGGAGAAGACAATATCTTTTGATATTCAAAGAGATTATTTGTCCAAAAATACAAGTTCACAGGCAACAAGGAAAAGGTGACAAAAGGATATGCCTCAAAGTCGAACCTAAACAAAAACAAGGCAGTCTGTGATCCAAAAATCTTAGTTTTTAAATAAGCCAAAATTCCATGTACCACTAAAGGACATAAAAACAGGGAACATAAGATACAAAAGTGGGAACTACATAATTAATATAATATAGCAGTAAACAAAAGTTAATAAAAAGTTTACATTTACAAAATAATATTTAAAAGACTGTTAAAAGGTTAAATAAAAAGAAAACACATTTGAGTCAGGGGTGAAACCCAAGAGTACTCCCTAACAACTAAGTCTCTACTTCCTTTACTTGAAAGTCTACTTCCATGTTAGTAGCAGAACTGAGTATCTGCTCTATCGAAGCCCCACTATATTCTGCCCTATGATGGAAAATGTAGGCCAGAGGGCAGGAGAGAGAATGGCCAGGAGATAGAAACAAAAACCAGAAACTAGACAACGATAAAGCCAGGAGATCTGTTGATCATGCAGCTAAATACTGAAGGAACACACAGTCAAATTTCCTTGACAAAAATATTTATAATACTAACAATAATACACACAAACTAATTTTTTTTTTCAAATTAACAGTCTTGGACAATCTGAAAGTTCACGATGCCAGTGTTTATACCATTGTGGTGGTGATAATACACAAAACAAAAAACCTTTAAGGGCATGGGCATTTTTTACAACATTTGACACTGTATAGCAGTGGTCACCTATTGAGCCCTTTTATGAGAATCCCTCTCATGAACTTTCTCCAAGAAAATACGAGATACGTTACACGGGGCAAGTAACATGTAAAATAGAATAATTTTTACATGGAGTGTTCCTTTAGAATACAAAGAGAAACATAAATGAAATATGCTATTAAGGATAACATTAAAAAAACATGTATGAAATCATGACACCCTCATTTACATGCCGTCAATAACTTAAACAGGAACTTAATTAGCTTAATCTTCATACCCTTTGATGATGTGGGAGAAAAACTGGAAAATACATGTAGTCATGGAGAGAATGTGCAAATCTTCACTCTCATGACCCATCAATCTGCACTGAAACTTAGCACTTTGGCTCTGTGAGGCAGTAGAGCTTACCACTCTCCCACCATCACCATTACACCCATAACAAATAAAAGGTCTATTAAACCAAAATAAATTGATAATTAAAAATAGAAAATGGAAATTATAAAAACTAAACCAAAGGAAATCCCCTTATGGGCTAGACACAAATCTATTTACTTATTCATTTGCTCACATATTCCCACCTTTAAAGCACATTTAAAGCAATTTTGCTGTCATCAAGCAACATTCAGTACTCCAGAATAACAAAGTGAAAGCAGGATTTTAGGAATTTTAGCAAATTTATTTAAAAAAAAAATAACTGAAAACATCACACTGATACAAATATTCACACCTTGCACTCAGGTAGATGAAGCCCCTTTTTGCACCAATTACAGGCAGGAGTCTACTTGGTTATGATGTGACAAGCTTCTCATGCCTGGATTTGAGATATTCTTCCATTCTTCTCCTAAGATCATGTAAAGCTCTTTCAGGTTAGATAGAGATTGTCAGTGGATAGCTATTTTCAGGTCTCTCCAGAGATGTTTGATTGAGTGTAAGTCGAGGCTCTGCCTGAGCCACTCAAAGGCACCAGAGGTGTTCCTAAGCCACTCCTGGGTTGTGTTTTGAGGGTGAATCTTTAGCTTATTCTGATGTATGGAGTACTCTGGAGCAGGTTTTCATTATGGATATTTGTTTATTTTGCTCTGTTAAGCTTTCCGTTGACCCTGACTAGTTTCCCTGAGCCTGCCATTGAAAAACAAGCATGATGTCACCACTGCCATGCTTCATTGTTGGAATTATATTGATTGGTGTCTGCTTTCTTCCACACCAAGTATAATGCCATGTGTAGAATTTGCACTAAAACATGGTGTACAGACAGAAGTGGAAATGTACGTATGCACAAAAAAATTCAGAAGCACAAAACCGTGCATAAGCCAACTTCTGCTTCGGTCAGCGTGAAATGTAATGCACATGCACACACCTGCCGCCACACCCCGACTCCTTCCAGAATTTTGCATATTTTAATATTCAAATCAACATAAATATCACAATGTCGTTGGTTAAAAAACAATGGCTAAAGTAAGTTGAAAAAAGAAGAATTTCAGCAAATGCGAAGTGGAGGCAAGGAAAAACGTACTATTTGCTGATTTAAGCAGTGGTATAAGAAACAAAAGCATGGTGGAGACACTTGAAATTTGAAGTTCAGAAAGCCACACAGTGCTCGAAATAAAAAAGAAATGGTCAGATATCACTTTCGACGTGAAAAGGTGAGTCACAGCCTGCTGTCTGTTTATTCAGTTTCAGACAATATCACAAAAGCTGACCTCATCTGGCTGTGTGCAGACGGACAATGTTCGAGTCACAAAATGCAACAGTTTGCACTTTAAGAGATGTGGCCAATGAACTAAGGAATATAAGGGCTTTACTATGTGATATTGACCACAAATTAAGCGAATTGGTTAAAAAATAAACGCTGCATCTCTTTACCTGTTTTTACATTCCGCTAATTACATTAAAATGATGTTGGAATGCTGTCCGATTTGGCTGATCATTTGGTGGGTCAGGTTCATCATAGCACACCTCTTCAGGTATGGGCAGGCCATGATTGTGTGCCACATTATATATGCAGCATGCTACATGCTGGCACAATGCGACACACTTTCTATGCACTATAGAGTAGCACATTAATAGAGTGGAAATTTACGTAAGTAAATTCATTCTCTTGTCGTTTTTATAGGTTCTCCTGCTATAGATGATGTAATTCCAGTTCATTCTTTTGGTGATTCATCCCTGGCTGATGTAACTTGTCCGGCGCTGTTGCAATAGTAATGTGAGTGCAGTTGACCACTCCGATTACATTTGGAAAAACAAATGTTGCTGCAATCTGCTTTTTGATGTTTCCCAGTTCATCCTTATTGTTTGGAAATCTTATATATCTGAAAGATAAGTGTATAATACCATCCTATACAGCTGGCATGGCGCGACTCAGTGATGATTGTAACATACCCTATTGATCAGCAAGTTCAAGTTGAAAAGCTCCCATGGCTAAAAACCAGAGAGTGGACAGAACTTGTAAAGCAGCAGGTAGAGCACAATTCCTTAAAATCTGCCTTTGTAAAGCTGGTGCCAGATCAGCACACAGTTCTAAGAGGATAACTCTTGGAAATCGCAATCGACTTAGAAGCGAGTTGTCATCATCTGTAAATATGTGCTCTCTTCTAATTCTTCCATTTGTGATGTCTTCTAACAATGCTAAAGCAGCCATGATAGTTGGAATAGTTTGACCATTCCATGCACCATTATATTGTTAAAGAATGATTACAATCAAGTGAATTAAATTTGTAAACAAAATGCAATTCATTTTGGTGTATTTGATAAAACTAGCATTATAAATGCGAATCTAAAAAAGAAAAACAGACCACAGAAATAGTAGCACTGCTTTGATGCTGGGTGCTGCCAGTTTGCAAAACCAAGCAGAAACATACATTCTCAAGGGGGGACGCTGCCATGAAACTGTGCATGACTTTATGGCAAGTTCAGTTTTTATACATCTGGAAGTGAGTGTGGAATTGGGCATATGCACCATTTATAGATGCGGACCCTGGTGCTTAGAATTCAGGCCAGATTGTTAAACCTTGGTTTCATCAGAACAGAGAATCTTGTTTCTCGTAGCCTGAGGATCCTTTAAGTGACTTTTTGCCAACTCCAGGCAGGCATTCATGTGTTGCCTGGACACTCTGTCATAAAGCCCAGATTTGCTGTGTTAGAGCAGTTCAAATAGATAGCATTGGTGAGACAGCGTGTGCTTGATGCTGTATACCGATAATTCTCTTTCCGATCAGCTACTCCGAGTGGTGCAGTGAGAGTAATATGGAAAAAGATGATCCACTGTGGCAACCCCTAACGGGAGCAGCTGAAAGAGGAAAAAGAAGGTGTAGTGAGAGTAACAACGCTAAAGCATTTATGGTATTTGACCATTCTGTGGACCATTATAGTATTGTTACAGGTTAATTACAATCAGATGCATTAAACTAACAAACAATATGAGGTTAATTTCAGTGTATTTATAAAGCTGTGTCAGGGATGTGGATCTGAAAGAGAAAGGGTAACCACACTGGAACAGTAGCACTGCTTTGATGCTGGGTGCTGCCAGTCTGAAAAACCGAGTACAGAAGTTGCGTACGCCAGGGTATAAGCTACCGTGGAAATGTGCGTGGCTTTACGCCAAGTTTAGGTTTTATACATCGCGATTCGAACATGGAAACAGGCTTACGCAACATTTTTGTGCGTACGCACCGTTTATACATGAGGCCCCAGAATAATTGTGTCAATGGGATATTTCAGCTTTATATTTTGAAAAAAATTGCTAAACTTCCTAAAATCCTGCTTGTGCTTTGTCATTCTGGGTATTGAGTGTTGCTTAATGAGGCAAGAAATTAATTTAAATGATTTTAACATAAAGCTGAATACTTTCTGAAGGCACTATAGTTGCACTGCCCCTTTATTAACCAAGCCATTTTGCCATTTTCCTCAATCACTTTCTCATTCTGGCTTTATTAGGCTTTAGTAGAGCGTGACCAGTTCAACTCTGGGCAGAGGACACTTCTAAGAAATAACTTCTGTGCTCAGGGATGTCCTTTGTAAATTCTAGGCCCGCCAAACCCTCAGCATCCAGATACACTGCTTCCAGGAACCGTCTTGAAAGGCGTAGGGGTCCCCACTGTTCACCTATATTCATTTTAAAGGCCAGGCACACCCAGCAGTTTCCAAACTGATACCCCTCCATAATACTGAACAGGGATCCACTTGTCCAGTAGTAGAAACCTTTCCTGCTACCATGCAGCCTGGAGACTTTCATGCACAGTAGTTTGCTACCAGTCCCCTGAGGCCTCTGTTTCATTCTGGTGTCCATGGAGATTTCCCTTTCAGAATTCCATTTACATCGACATGGCTAATGGCCCTCTGGTTGCCTATATTGCATCTTGCCTCTGCTGGTACATGGGCAGCCGTTTGTCTTAATGGCACCTGTCAGACACTGTTATGCACTCCTGTTATGCCTGGCAATCCCTTTGCCTCTCAGTTGTCATATTTTAAAAAGACTCCATTAGGGCATGCAAAATTACAGCAAGAGGAAACTGCAATACTGACTGAGCAATTAGTTCTATATGAGCCAAAATAAAGAACCATTAGTTTAGCTTGCAATTACAAACAAGATTAAGCAATATTGCCATTTCTAATTATTGGATTAAGTTTGATTAATTTCCAAAATCCTTCAACATCCCCATGACACCACACACACAGACACTCACGCAATAAAGCCAGCATGATATTCAAAAGGTTATGTTTAACTTAATTAGCACTAAAATGTGCATCATTTCCCAATTAACATTTTCTCTTTTGTATGTAACATTAAACACACAACACAGTTGCTGTAATTATCGTGAAGTCAGTCAAAGTCATGCGGCATTTCAGAAATATTAACAACTTAAATATTATGTTAGCAAACACTGCACTAAATGAAGTGACCCTTAACTGACAGGGTGTGCAAATGAGATCAGTGTAGTGTGGATGATCAGGTGCCCAGTGAAGAGCGGTTATCTTTTTAAGGGTATATTTATCTTATAAATGTGCTCTGTTCAAAGATAGAAAAATTAGAAGGACTCCTGAAAGCTCAATAAGGAATGTTTCACAAAAGAAAGCTAGTGGAGCTAAATGTTTCTTCATCACTTCTTTATATACTGTAGTCCTAATAAACTGTTTGATAGACTCTGTGCAAGTTCAGCCTGAAACCACTATTGCAATCATTATTTATTTTTTATTTTATGCTTTATATATAATATGCTACCGTCGCTGTTCATTTGTCTGTCCAGGATTTTAAATCACCTGTAGCTTGCACACCGTTTGACCTATTGACCTGAAATTTGGTACACATATACTACGTGATGTCTACTATCCACTTTTGGGGTGATGATTGACCTCCAAGGTTATTCCTCATTTTATTTTTTATTTTATTGTAGAATCAACTCTTGGCAGCAGGACAGCCATGAGGTGTATGTGTACGGGCAACATTCTCATCCCTACCACCTTCGCCGTCACTCCCTCTACCTCTTCATATCTTAAATCATTCTTGAGGCAGATTGAAGACTTAAGTGCCAGCTTAAGTGAAAAATTAAAGAAAACATACTAAGTAATTGCAACACAAACACTGACTTAATCAGTTTTAATGTGAAAAGATGCCGACAAAAGAAGAGAAGAGTGGGGCCGCTAGGGTGCTCAGGAAGCGGCAAGCGCATCCGCAGTCATGTGCTGGGGAGGCACCATAAAGAAGACTATGCGACTCTTCAATTTCACCCGGAGGTTAAATGTTAACATTATACAAGTTACTGTCTGTTATACCTGCATTTTTATCACTCTTTAATATTGCTTTTTATCAGTAGAAGGTCTACTGAACCACTCTTTGTCTCATCCCTCACATAGGACCAGTTTGCCTTGGGTGGCCCTACCAGGGGCATAAAGCCCCGGACAACAGAGTTCCTAGGATCATTGGGACATGTAAACCCCTCCACCACGATAAGGTGGCAGTTCGAGGAGGGGTAAGGTCCCTGCCTTTGGCCACCACCCAACTCACACTGCACCTCACACTCACATGGGCTCACCACCTATGGGAAGGGCCAAGGAGGTCGGGTGCAGTGTGAGTTGGGTGGTGGCCCAAGGCAGGGACCTTGGCGGTCCGATCCTCGGCTACAGAAACTGGCTCTTGGGACGTCTAATGTCACCACTCTGAAGGGGAAGGAGCCTGAGCTAGTGTGGGAGGTCGAGAGGTTCCGGCTAGATATAGTCGGGCTCACCTTGAGGCACAGTTTGGACTCTGGAAACAATCTCCTTGAGGGGGGCTGGACTCTCTACCACTCTGGAGTTGCCCCCAGTGAGAGTGCCGAGCGGGTGTGGGCATACTTATTACCCCCCGACTTGGAGCCTGTTCATTGGGGTTTACCCCGGTCGACGAGAGAGTAGCCTCCCTCCACCTTCGGGTGGGGGGATGGGTCCTAACTGTTGTTTGTGCGTTTGCACCGAACAGCAGTTTGGAGGACCCACCCTTTTTGGAGTCCCTGGAGAGAGTGCTAGAGGGCATACCTTCTGGGGACTTCCTCGTTCTGCTGGAAGACTTCAATGCTCACGTGGGCAATGACAGTGAGACCTGGAAGGGCGTGATTGGGAGGAATGGCCCCCCCGATCTGAACTCGAGCGGTGTTTTGTTATTGGACTTCTGCACTCGTCACGGATTGTATATAACAAACACCATGTTCAAGCATAGGGGTGTTCATAGGACACCCTAGGCCCTCGACTTTGTGGTCGTGTCGTCGGACCTGCAGCCACATGTCTTGGACACTCGGGTGAAGAGAGGGGTGGAGCTGTCAACTGATCACCACCTGGTGATGATTTGGCTTCGATGGTGGGGGAGGATGTCGGTCAGAAATAGTTTCAACTCCCACCTCCGGCAGAACTTCGATCACATCCCGAGGGAGGTGGGGGACATTGAGTCCGAATGGGCCATGTTCCGTGTCTGTATCGTTGAGGCGGCTGACTGGAGCTGTGGCCGTAAGGTGGTCGGTGCCTGTCGTGGCGGCAATCCCCGAACCTGTTGGTGGACACTGGTGGTGAGGGATGCTGTCAAGCTGAAGAAGGAGTCCTACAGGAACCTTTTGTCCTGTGGGACTCTGGAGGCAGCTGATAGGTACCGGCAGGCCAAGTGGAATGTGGCTTCGGTGGTTGCTGGGGCAAAAACTCGGGCGTGGGAGGAGTTTGGGGAGGCCATGGAGAACAACTTTTGGACAGTTTCGAGGAGATTCTGGTCCACCATCCGGCATCTCAGGAGGGGGAAGCAGTGCAGTGTCAACACTGTATATGGTGGGGCGCTGCTGACCTCAATTTGGGACTTTGTGGGTCGGTGGGGGGAGTACTTCAAAGACCTCCTCAATCTCACTAACATGCCTTCCAATGAGGAAGCAGAGCCTGGGGACTCGGAGGTGGGCTCCCCCATCTCTGGGACTGAGCTCACCGAGGTGGTCAAAAAACTCCTTGGTGGCAGGGCCCCAAGGGGTGGATGAGATACGCCTGGAGTTCCACAATGCTCTAGATGTTGTAGGACTGTCTTGGCTGCAACATCGCATGGACATCAGGGACAGTGCTTCTGGATTGGCAGACCGGGGTGGTGGTCCCCCTCTTTAAGAAGGGGGACTGGAGGGTGTGTTCCAACTACAGAGGGATCACGCTCCTCAGCCTCCCTGGAAAAGTCTATTTGGGGGTCCTGGAGAGGAGGGTCCGTCAGATAGTCAAACCTCGGATTCAGGAGGAACAGTGTGATTATTGTCCTGGTCGCGGAACAGTGGACCAGCTCTACACCCTTAGCAGGGTCCTGGAGGGTGCATGGGAGTTTGGCCAACCAGTCTACATGTGTTTTGTTGACTTGGAAAAGGCATTCGACCGTGTCCCTTGGGGAATCCTGTGGGGGGTACTCCGAGAGTATGGGGTACCGGACCCCTGATAAGGGCTGTTCGGTCCCTATACGATCGGAGTCAGAGCTTGGTCCGCATTGCCGGCAGTAAGTCAAACCCGTTTCCAGTGAGAGTTGGACTCCACCAGGGCTGCCCTTTTTCACTGATTCTGTTCATAACTTTTATTGACAGAATTTCTAGGCGCAGCCAGGGCGTTGAGGAGGTCCGGTTTGGTGGACTCAGGATTGGGTCACTGCTTTTTGCAGATGATGTTGTCCTGTTTGCTTCTTCAGGCCGTGATCTTCAACTCTCTCTGGATCGGTTCGCAGATGAGTGTGAAGCGGCTGGGATGGGAATCAGCACATCCAAATCCAAGACCATGGTCCTCAGCCGGAAAAGGGTGGAATGCCCTCTCAGGGTTTTGAGCGAGATCCTGCCCCAAGTGGAGGAGTTCAAGTATCTTGGGGTCTTGTTCATGAGTGAGGGAAGAATGGAGCGTGAGATCGACAGGCGGATCGGTGCGGCATCCACAGTGATGTGGGCTCTGCATCGGTCTGTCGTGGTGAAAAAGGAGTTGAGCCATAAGGCAAAGCCCTCAGTTTACCAGTTGATCTATGTTCCTACCCTCACGTATGACCATGAGCTCTGGGTAGTGACCGAAAGAATGAGATTGCGAATACAAGTGGCTGAAATGAGTTTCCTCCGCAGGGTGTCTGGGCTTTCCCTTAAAGATAAGGTCAGAAGCGCAGTCATCCGGGAGATGCTGAGTAGGGTCGCTGCTCCTTTGCATCGAGAGGAGTCAGATGAGGTGACTCGGGCATCTGATCAGGATGCCTCCTAGACGCCTGGACTATGTGAATTTCCCCTTGGGACTAATAAAGTATCTATCTATCTATCTATCTATCTATCTATCTATCTATCTATCTAT
>JANRMT010062813.1:3866483-3884998 GCA_026402145.1 Polypterus bichir lapradei
TATCTATCTATCTATCTATCTATCTATCTATCTATCTATCTATCTATCTATCTATCTATCTATCTATCTATCTATCAACCTCTAAGCAAACGAATGCTAAACGTACAGAGAAAGAGTATGAAAACTATGAATGCTCAAGTCAAGTGTATTCACCGGACATTATAGTACAGTGCGCTGTTACTGGTTGAGTAATATTCTATAAATGCAGGCTACAAATTTTTGTGCAGTGGAGTTGTGACTCAGTAGTTAGAACTGCTTTCTAAAAGAAGTTTAAGTTCAAGTTTCTTTATTGTCATCCCATCCAAAGATAGGGAACAGGTTGAGATAAAATTGCATGTCTTCTGAACCACGGTGCAAATATACAACATGTAGTACAAATAGACAAAACAGTGTGCAGTAAATTAACGCAACAATGGTAGGACCAAGTACCACAGATCAGTTATAACTGGATCAGTAACGGCTTAACAGTAGCAACATTATTTTGTTAAACGTGAATTAAAAAAATAAAATAAGTAAATAAAAATAAATAAATAAATAAATGTACATCTGGAATGTAGTGACTATTTACCACTCATAAAGTGCAATGTATGCATTTGATTTAGACAGTTTTCAACGATGTAAGTACAGTAATGTTAAATCCATGGTTCACAGTTGAACAGCTAGTAGTGGGGGGTGCTAAGGCACTGAAGAGTTGGACAGCGTGGGAATAGAAACTGTTATGCAGTCTGGATGCTATGACTCAGATACTGTAATACCGTTTGCTCAAAGAGCCCATATGCAGGGTGTGAGGAATCAGCCGCAATGCTGGAAGTCTTGCATAGGCTGCCTGTGCTGTAAGTGTCTTATATGAAGGGCAGAGACACACCAATGGTGTCTTCAGCTGTCTTAACAATCCTCTGTAGTAACTTGCGGTCCACAGCACTACAGTTCTCATACCACACTGTCATGGAGCTAGTCAGCACATTCTCTATAACACATTTGTAAGATGTGGTGAGGATGGAAGGTTTGGAGTGTGGTAGAGACTTTCCTTTCTCAGCTGTTGTAAGAAGTGAAGCCATTGTTGTGCTTTGTTTACAACAGATGATCAGTTGAGGCTGCAGGTGAGCCCCGAGGAATCTGATATTTACAGCCTTCTCAACAATATAGCAGATCCACGACTTAACAATCAGGAGCCCATTTTAATAAATAAATAATTGGAAGGCTCGATCTCCATGGGTGTGCATGCTTGTGCAGCTGTGGGAGGTTCATAAAGTAATTGGGGTGAGATGCACGTGCTTATGAGGGTGTGGTCTGTCTCAGTTGCTTCATCTGCTTTCTGTAGTGTGTAATTGAGGCACTGTGACCATGGAGGCAAAAAAGTGAGAGCCAGCATGAGAAAAAAAAGAATGGAAAAGGGGAGAAATTAGACTGGCCAGTGAAAGAGATGGAAGGAGAGACATGAAGGATGTTAAAGTAAAAAGAGGAGCATTAAAAAGAGGCAGAGACAGAGATTGAGTGTCAATGCTGAACTGAGTGAGGTAGGTGGTTGGGTGTGAGTCTCGGCGCTGTAGGAGCTGGAGGCTGTGAAAGGGGCGCTTCTATTGAGTGTTTGCATTGGAGTAGGAACAGCCCGATATGCAGTGTTCCCACAGAAGCTTAGGGACTGGCAGCGGGTGATGTGTGCGGCTCACTGTGATGCCCCAGGATTTCCTAAGGTAGGATAATGGGGACCTGAGCCGGGACTTGAAGGTTGACTGCACCTATCGGTGGGTATCTCCTCCTTGTGCGAGGTCCAGACAGGATAAGGAGAGAAGCCACCAGATTTTAGAAGGAAGCATTGGGGCTCATTTTTTATGGACCGTCTCTGGTTTTAACCTTCGATTTTAATGGATTTATTTATTAGAAGTATAAACCTTCACCTTCATCCTGTTTTTATGGATCATTTATTGGAGCACTGCACTGTTTTGGACACTGTTGTTTGGATTGTTTTTAATAAAAGCACTGATACACTTCATACAACTACCCCTTGTTATGTGTGTGTCCTCATTTGCTGGCTCATCTCTTGGGTACATTATTGGTGGTGGGGGGTTCAAGAGGATCCCCGGAAAGACAGGGTAGTGTAGGGCCATTTATGTGGAGTGGACTAGGAACTGGACAGGACTTTGTACAATCAACAGCTGCCTTTTTTGTTTTGGCAACAGTGATAGACAGGTTGTTGTTAGCACACCAGGCTGTTAGATGTTTGACCTCTTCTCAGTATCCTGACTCATTGTTGTTACTGATTAGGCCAATTTGATGATGTGATTGGAGCTAAACTGGGAATGCAGTCATGTCTCAGCAGGGTGAAAAGCTGAGAAGCAAGGATGCACCATGCGGTGCTCCTTTTCTCAACGAGACCTTGCTACAAAACGACTGAGGCTGTGCTGTAAGAAAGTCCAAAATCTAGTTGCACAATGAGATATTCAGAGTTTGGCCATCAGTTTCTGTGGGATGATTGTGTTGAATACTGAGCTGTAGTTAATAAACACCATTCTGGCATTAGTGTTCTTGTTATCCATATGAGATAGGGAAAGTTGGAGGACCATAGAGATAGCATCAACAGTGGACCAGTTTGGGCACTATGCAGATTGGAGTGGGTCCAACATGCTTAGTAGCTTAGCCTAGATGTGTGACTTGACTACTCTCTCAAAGTAGTTCATGATGATTGGTGTGAGTGTTCCAGTCTATGTCTATGTCTATGAATGTGTGGATTTTTTTCGAACTTGCCTATTTTTCTTACCATATCCCAAGGGCATGCAAGACTCTAAAAAGTCTCTGTGTGAGTATACTATGCAGACAGTTCCTGCCTAATATTTCTGGGATTGCTTAAACGTATTGTATTAAAATTCAGCATTTTCAGTCAGTACTCAGACCACTTCACTGCGTGCTCTATTGTGTTGCAGATGTAATTTTAAATAGATACGAATTTATTAAAAAAACAATGTAATGTCATATTCATATAAGTATTCAGACCCTTAATTCAGTACTTTTTAGGAGCTCTTTTGGCACCTCTTTGCAGAACTTCTCAACCTCAGTCAGACTGGACCGAAAAGAGGCATCTTTAGGTCTCTCCACAGATGTGCTATGGGGTTTAAGTCTGGACTTTGACTGGACCAGTCAATGACAGTCAGAGATTTGTCCTGAAGACATTCCAGCATTGTCTTGTCTTGGTGAGGTGATCCGCCAATCCAGTCTGGGGTCGCATGCATTCTGGTTTTCCTTAAAGACCTTTATTTGTATATTGTATTTGGTTGCATTCAGCTTTTCCTTAATTTTGACCAGTCTCTTTGTCTGTGCTGCTTAGAATCACCCCCATAACAAGATACTGATACCACTGTGCTTCACCATAGTGATAGTATTAGGCAGGCAGCAGGTGATGAGCAGCATCTCATCTTCACCAGACATAGTGCTTGGAGTTCTGCTCAAAGAGTCAAATTTTTGTCTCATCAGACTGAAGCATTGTTTTCCTTATGCTCTTCAAAGACATTTAAATGTAATTTGGCAAACTCTGAGTGGGAGTTAGCCTCTCTACCATGAACACCTGATTAAAGGAGTGCTGATGAGATGGTTGTTCTTCTGAACAGGTTCTCCCATTTCAGCACAGGACTTCAGCAGTTCTTGGATTCTTGGTCACCTCCCTGACCAAGGCCCTTCTTGCCTTGGTTACTCAGTTTGCCTGGACAACCAGCTTTAGGAGGAGTCCTGGTGGTTCCCAACTTTTTCTATTTCATAGTTATTGAGGCCACTGTTCTTCTTTAGAATTAGTTTTATACCCCTGCCCAGATTTTGCCTCAGCATTGTTTGATCGCTGAAGTCTGAAGAGAGTTCCTTGGACTTTGTGGTTTGATTTTTGTCCTAACATGCTGTGTGAATTGTGGGATCTTCAATACACAGGTTTTTGCAATCAATTTAGTTTACCACAGATGGACTCCAATCAAGTTCTACACACATCTCAAGGATACATAAAACAAACAGGAGGCACCTGACCACAATTTGGAATGCGACAGTAAAGGGTCTGAATACTTACAGAACTGAGAGATTTCAGTTTTTGAATTTTAGGAAATAACATTGTAGACACATCTGAAGGAGAGTTAAAGCAAGCAGGGTGCACCTGAACACAAGCAGAGACTTACCCATGAGGAATCAAAGATGTAATTGCTACTAAAGGCACTTTAACAAAATACTGAATTAAAAGTCTGAATACAAATATAAATGAGATACTAGAGATGAGATATGAGAGAGGGCAGATTAATCCAATTCAGATGTAATCTACAACACAGTAAAGTGTGCAGAAAGTGAAGGGGTTGGAATACTTTCTAAATTTACTGTAAGTTAATACAATGAATTGATTAAGCACTCAGCATGGATTTAATGGATATGTTGATTAAATTATTTTAAGCATGAGTATAAAACAATAATAGGTAAATAGTAAAACAAAGAGTAGATAAAATATGATGAGAAAGTGAATTGAGTAAAACTAAAGACATTAAACTAAGGTAAGGATTACAATTCACTTTGGGTCTTTGTGCTGAATTTATTAAAGTTTTGCTGAATGTTGGCTGTTGCATGCATCTGTCCTGAGAGCATCAGTACACATATTATATTTTTAGTCTTCTGTTATGAAAAATCTTCACCATTTAAAAAAATATATATTACTAATATTTAAATTTTAGTGCATCCAGTGAGTGAATTGAAGAAAATTCAGCATACATTAATATAAAAATACATTGAAGCCTTTACAATGTGGATTTTGTGTGACAATTTCAAATCTTGAATGGAGAAGCTGACACTGGACTTCCTTATAAAACCTTCCATAGCTGGTGTTGATATCTCATGCAGTTAATAGCTCTTGCTTAGATTTTTAGCGATAATTTGTACTTTCCTTAGGCAAGGAAACAGAGCTGGCATAGCAGATAGCACAGCAGATAGCACAAGGACCAAGGGCATATTTGACACTTGCATTTTAGGTTAATAGATGACTGTACAAATGGATGGGAGTGTGCGAAGGAGTTTGCCCTGCAATTGACTGTCAATGGTTGCCCCGTGCTTTGTGCCTGATGCTAGCAAGATAGCTCTGGCCTTCACAACCTTGAACGGGATTAAGTTGGTTTGGTGGCAGATGGCTGAAATATTAAATTGTGCAGATTTGCTGGCAGTGGAAGCACAGACTTGAGGATTTGCAACATTGGCTGAAGTCCCAAGCAAAAAAGAGTTTCCCATTTGAGTTGCATGGCATCAAGCTGACACAATCCTTAATCAAAATGTAGACATTTTACATTTTTTAAGTATTTAATTAACTTTTGTGCTCAATGTTCAAACTGCACAATATGCATTTTTTAGCTTTTAGCAGACATCGAAGAACTCCACAAATATCAGACCAATATGGTCAATAAGATTGTGCTTGGAGACTAAACTGTACAAGCCTTCATAGTCAAGGACATACACCAGGCATCACCTATGGGGGTTTGTTTTCTCCAGGCTTGGGAGATTTACCGTTTTTGAAAAAAATCAGAGCTCACCGCAAGCTTTACTCTTCTTATTCAAAAACACATTCTTGAAGTAAACTCTGCGAATGACCCTTCATTTCAAAG
This sequence comes from Polypterus bichir lapradei, assembly GCA_026402145.1. NCBI lineage: Eukaryota > Metazoa > Chordata > Cladistia > Polypteriformes > Polypteridae > Polypterus > Polypterus bichir. Next base: position 3,872,093 of record JANRMT010062813.1, read on the forward strand.
GGGATCTTGGAGCCAGACTTTACAATTGGAGCATGCTGGAGAGCAGAAAGGTCAACACGGAAGAATTGTTATGTTCTCAAAGCATACAAGCTATTAAAAAGCAAGGCATGTATCAGGCTCAAAGTATGACTTATCTGATAAACAATCAATAGAGAAAACAAGAGCCTGGAAGCAGCACCTGACCTTATGAAAGAGTAAATAATCAGGTTCATAAAGGAGCTCAGGAAGTAACAAAAAGTAGGAATATTTAATAAAAGTATTTGGAAACTCTTGGAGAGGTAACATTAACGGGGTTAACTGTGATTTGTTGGGTTATCTACATCTTTGAAGAGTGGCCAGAATTCACTAGAAAGACTATTAAATGCCCAGTCCAACCCATAAACAGCCTTACTTAAATTTTATTAGTGGAATATGAGTAAGAAATTGATAGCTTAAATGAAAATACTGATAAAGACTCTTAGATTGACCCAGGTGGTGTTTAGAGAAAGAAGCTTTTAGGTATTTGTGTTTGGCTCAGGATGTCAGAGCATGAATAAAGAATATAGAGAAGATATGAAGGAGTGTAAGGCGGGATGTTCATTAAGAACATAAGAAATTTGACATCAAGAGGAGACCATTCAGTCCATCAAGCTTGTTTGTGTAGCTAAAAGCTAAGCTGTCCCAATATTTCATCCAGATACTTCTTAAAGGTTGTCAGATTACATGCTGCAGTAATTTGTTCCAAATTCCCACTGCTCTTCTGTAAAGAAGTTCTTCCTGCCTCAGGTTGTAAATGGATATTTCCTTAATTTCCACTGCTGTCCAGTTAAATTGGAAGAATTCTTCGAGATCTAGTTTATCAATGCCTTTGAGAATTTTGAAAACCTGGATTAGGTCCCCATGCAGTCTTCTCAACTGCTCGAGACTTAACAACTTTAATTCTCTGAGTCATGTGATATGTCCTTAAGTCCTGGGATGCCCCTGGTTGCTGGACAGCTTCAGGTGCTACTATGTCATTTTTGTAGCATGGTGACTAGAACCACACACAGTACAACAACAACAAAATTTTTTATATAGCACATTTTCATACAAAAAAAAATGTAGCTCAAAGTGCTTTACATAATGAAGAATAGAAAAATAAAAGACACAGTAAGAAAATAAAATAAGTCAACATTAATTAACATAGAATAAGAGTAAGGCCAGGGTGGACAGAAAAAACAAAAAAAAAAAACTCCAGACAGCTGGAGAAAAAAATAAAATCTGCAGGGATTCCAGACCATGAGACCACCCAGTCCCCTCTGGGCAATTTACCTAACATAAATGAAACAGTCCTCTTTGTATTTAGGGTTCTTACAGAAGGACTTGATGATGATGGTCACGTAGACTTCTGGCTTTTAGTCCATCATTGTTGGAGCATCATGATGCTTTGAGTAGGTGGTGGTGGCGCAGGCCGCCACCACAAACAAACTGGAAAAAGAAACAGAAGAGAGAGTAGGGGTCAGTACGGATTTTATAGCCACCATGAATAGTTATTATGATGAATTGAACATACAGAGTATCAGGATTAAGTTAAAGTGAAGTTATGAGAAGGCCATGTTAAAGTAATGTGTTTTCAGCAGTGTTTTAAAGTGCTCTACTGTATTAGCCTGGCGAATTCGTATTGGCAGGCTATTCCAGATTTTGGGTGCATAACAGCAGAAGGTCGCCTCACCACTTCTTTTAAGTTTAGCTTTTGGAATTGCATGGAGACACTCATTTGAGGATCTAAGGTTACGATTTGGAATATAACGTGTTAGACTTTCCGATATATAAGATGGAGCGAGATTATTTAAGGCTTTATAAACCATAAGCAGAATTTTAAAGTCAATTCTGAAAGACACAGGTAACCAGTGTAGTGACATCAAAACTGGAGAAATGTGTTCCGATTTTCTTTTCCTAGTTAGGATTCTAGCAGCTGCATTCTGCACTCTTTGCAATCGATTTATGTCTTTTTTTTGTAGTCCTGAGAGGAGTGCGTTACAGTAATCTAGTCGACTGAAAACAAAAGCGTGAATTAATTTCTCAGCATCTTTCAGTGATATAAGAGGTCTAACTTTTGCTGTGTTTCTTAAGTGAAAAAATGCTGTCCTAGTGGTCTGATGAATATGCGATTTAAAATTCAGGTTACAGTCAACAGCTACCCCTAAGTTTTTTACTTCCGTCTTAACTTTTAATCCTAATGCATCAAGTTTATTTCTGATAACCTCATTGAATCCATTATTGCCAATCACTAAAATTTCAGTTTTCTCTTTATTTAGTTTGAGAAAATTACTATTCATCCATTCAGAAATACCAGTAAGACATTGTGTTAGTGAATCGAGAGAGTCGGTGTCATCAGGTGCTATTGATAAGTACAGCTGTGTGTCATCAGCATAGCTGTGGTAGCTCACGTTGTAACCTGAGATCATCTGACCTAACGGAAGCATATAGATTGAGAAAAGCAGCAGACCCAGGATAGAGCCTTGTGGAACACCATATAGAATATCTTGTGTCTTTGAGATGTGATTACCACAACTCACAAAGAATTTTCTCCCTGCCAGGTAGGATTCAAACCAATTTAAGACACTGCCAGAGAGGCCCACCCATTGACTAAGACTATTGTGATAAATGGTGTCAAATGCGGCACTCAGATCGAGGAGGATGAGAACAGATAAATGGCCTCTGTCTGCATTTACCTGCATTCCAGTATTCCAGATGTCTCACTAGTGCATAATATAGTCCTAGTGTAATCTCTCTCAATTTTTATTAAACAGTTTTAATGATATAAACTAAAATTTACTTTGCCTATTTAATAGCTTCTGTACATTGCTTAGATGATGAAAATGATGTGTCAACACAAACCTCGACTCCTTTTCAGCAGGTGCTTCCTGTATGACAGCGTCTCTCCATCTTGTATTTATAACTGATGTTCCTTTTCCTAATGTTTCGCACTTTGCACTTTTCTACATTAAACTTCAGTTTTCCAAGTGTTCACACAGTTCTGAAATATTCCAAGCCTTTTTGAATTGTTTTTGCTGCCTCCTCAGTGTGTACTGTTCCACCAATTTAAATATCATTTGCTAATTTCATGTTTTCTAACAAAACAAAAATATGTCATTAATATAAATCAGAAAAAGTGACAGACACAAGATAGACCCCTGAGTATCTAAACTGATAAACTCACACTGCCTTATTGGTACTCATTATCATTATTACAGCCACCTTTCAGGATCAACAGAAAACCTATGGAGGACAAAGAAGAGGGAGATAATGTAAATGGAATTGAGTTACAGACTCTGCAGTTTGCTGATAAAGAGGCTACTTTGCTGCTTGTGTTGTTTTTATTAAAAAGCTATTGGGCAATGAGAATCAAGGAATTCCTAGACTAGTTTATGTGGGTTTTTAAGGCAACTCTTCTTGATTTTCTGAGGGTAAGTGCTGCATCTAAACGGTGGCAGCCATCAGATAAAGTTGATTTAATTTCAGGATTTCATTCGTCTGACTCTTGCATGTCGAGTTATTCACATCAACACAAATAATTTTGGTTTTTTATTGTGAAATTGCTAGAGCTTAGCTAAATTTTGATTTGTCAGCCCACTAGACCAGGTGATGAAGCTGAAAGTGAAAACACTATGACAACATGAACCGACATTAGACTATTTACTTAGAATAGTTACTTTTAATAGAGGAGAAATAACCATTGATTCAATCTGAAACAGATTTTTCCAATGAATTTTCAAAAGTGGTTTATTATTGATATATGTTCATATATATTTTTATTCAGGCACTATTTCTATCTCCTCTCTCACAACTATGAAGGATAAACATACATATTTTTGTCTCAGAAAGTCAAATATCATTTCTTTAGTTTTTCTGATGTTTGGAAAAATGTGTACTAATGCACCGACTCACTTAATGGTCTGTTTGATTAAAAAACCCTAGCCCTTACCCTAGCTATTTGTCTGATTACAACAGTGTCATCGGCATACTTGGTAATGGAACAGTGATCATTGTTCCTCCTTAGGTTACTGGTTTGTTGGGTAAATGGTAAGGTGATGGACTACAACCTTGAGGAGCTCCTGCATTTCACAAAAATCCTTTTGATATAATTTGATGCATTCAAATTATTTGTAAAGAGTTTAAAAGAAAAACGAAAATCCATAAAATAACATGGATTAGCATTGAAATTGTTCAATCGATCAATTAATATGTGAGGTTAGATGATGTTGAATACTTACTTAAAATCCATAATTAATTTTCTAACATAAAACCAGGGGTTAGCAAGAAAAGAGTAGATAAAACCAGCAGTGAGTCCTCTACATTTCTGTATGCACAGTAAGCAAAAAAATAGTTATCTTGAGCAAATTTTGTCTAAGGTTAAAGTACATCCACATTACTAACAATATAATCTTTATCAACACTAGCATTTTCACAGTGTTTATGGAAGTATTGTTGTCCACACAAAAATTACCAAAAATGCATATGATGTAGCTGTACGCCTACACTGGCATGCATGCAGCATAGATGTCTTACCCAAAAGTGACAATCCTTCAAGGGATATTAACGCCTCTGGCCATGTGATTTATCACAAAAGTATAGCAGACATAAAATCATTTTCTAGTTGTACACGTATGCAGCATTCTAATTGTACAAAATAAAGTTTGGAGGCATGCAACTAAGAATCACAACAAGCGCCATTGAAAGCAACTCCTTTGAGTCCACTATGTTGAAATATGTTTTTCTTCCATGAAGGGAGATTAATCAGGGAATGAAACATTGTAATGAGCAGAATCCAAACAGGGAAGGACCAAGTAATAATTAAGAACAAATCAGAACACAGAGTTTGTGCCCATCCACACCACAACGTTGAGGCTGCATTTTCAGAAGTATACAGCTTTGGAGAGCATTTTCAGAAGCCTCAATTTCCAGGTGGTGAAAACAGTGAAGTATTGTGGACAAAAGCTGAAAACGGAGACTAATGTCTGTGCATTTAAATGTAAACATTATAGTGTGAATGGGGCCTGGATCTCTGAATACTGTACTCAAAGTGTTTCATTGGTATTGATGTGAGGCTACTGGCCTAAAGTCATTGTGACTGTTTGGCTTGGTAACCTTGGGAAATGAATTAGTGATAATTATTTTAATGATAAATATTATAATGTGGAAGACACAGAAAAAGTGGATCAGATGCCTTATGGGTGAAGACTCTTTGAAACATTATCAAAAGCTCCATTAGATAAGAAAAAATATAAGGAATGCTGAAAGTGATAATACTGGACTGGATGACTAAGAAGGTAGATAATAAAGAACGGAAGTTTTGGAAATATAAGAAATAAAAACCTGCCGAAAAGGGAAGGAAATGTAAAAGAAAAAAAGATTATGTCAGTCTGTGCAAACTTACAGAAGAAGTGTAACTACAAAATAGGAAATTGCAAAGTGAAAGGAAATGTCAGGAGAGTTAGAGCATTGATATGCAGTAGCTCCCATTTGCATTACCCTCCCTGTGGAATCTAAATGACTACAAAGGGATTGCCTCTAGCCTGTAGGAGCGTGGCAGTTTGACAAAAAGTAAGAATAGTGTTGATGCTGTTTTGTAATTGTGTTTCTAATATAAACTTCCAGAGAATAATTAGTACATTCATAATGGTTAATGGTGCTACTGGAAAAAAACAGTGCAGTATGAGCATTGGGTCAATTTCAAGTTTTAAATCACTCCCATTTTCATAGACAAGATTAAGTTTGGTAGATTCGAGATTTTGTTCATTCTGCTGAACTATTAAAATTAATCTATTTAAACCTTTGGCTCTCAGGTTTAGATGGTCTGACATCACACAAACTTGCACATGCAGAGGTAAACACAGAGGAAAAAGTTCAGCTTTTTCCCACCACTTTCTTATTTATATTTTAAAGGGTGGAGCAGTGGACTGGCTGGCATTGATCACCCCTCCTGGGAGAAGGAAGACCTTGTGGGATGGGATGCTTCACCTCACAAGGCTCAGGTGAGGGAGGGGCCCTGTCGCAGATGGCCAGGGGCCCTGCCTGGTCAGGATGGCAGATGGATGGGACTGGGGGGAGAGCATGTTCAGGACATTATCTCCCTTGGGATTCTAGAAGGCAGTCCCCCTGGTTAGCTGGGGCACCACTAATTCCCACAGGGCATGCTAGGAGTTGGAGTTCTCTGCATCCCTGTTCGGTTCCGTGCCACCAGGGGGAGCTGCAGAGGCTGCAGAGTTCTATTATGTTGGTCTTCTGCCACACCTGGTAGTACTTCCAGAACATGTTAATGGGCCACCTGGAGTGCTCCTGGGTGTGGCTTAAAAGGAGCAAACTGCCAATACTCCAGGAGCCAGAGTTGGGAGGGAGAGGAGGATGCTTGCCTGAGGAGTGGAGGTGATTGAGAGAGAGAGAGAGAGAAAGCCAAGAAAGAGGCAAAGAAAGTACTGTGTGTTGTGCTTGGAACTTGTGCCTGGTGTCTGTCTGTGTTGGGTTGCAGACCTGGAGTGCCACATCCCCCAGGTATGCATGCTGGTGTAGAAAAGCACTTGTAATGTATTTTAGTATGCATGAGTCTGATGTCCCATGTAATGAATAAGCAAACTATCTTTGGTTTCTGTTTTGCACCCAGTTCTGCAAATTCTTTCAAGCCCTGTTAACTTTAGATGGGAAGAGTCTGTACACTGCCATCTTCAAGTCTCTTCACATATGTTCTATGGGGTGTAAGTCAGAGCTTTGGTTGGACCACTCAGGAACAGTCAGAGACTTGTTCTGAAGCCACTTCAGGCTTCTCTTGGCTGTATGCTTTGGGTCATTGTTGTGCTGAAAGGAGAACCAACACTTTAGTCTAGGGTCATATGTACTCTGGAGCAGGTTTTCTTCAAGGACATCTCTGTATTTGGCTGCTTTAATTTTTCCTTAAATTCTGACCAGTCTCTCTGTCCCTACCACTGAGAAGCACTCCTATAGCATGATGCTGCCACTACCATGCCTTACCATAAGGATGGAATTAGGCAGGCGATGAGCAGTGCCTGGCCTTCACCACACATAATGGTTTGAGTTCTCCTAGCAGAGTTAATTTTTTGTCTCATCAGACCAGACAATCTTTTTCATCATACTCTAAGAATCCATTAATTACTGCATCACAATCTCCAAATGGGCTGCCAAATGTGCCTGATTAATGGAGTGCTGCTGAGATGGTTGGCCTTCAGAGCACTTCTGAAGCTCTATTAAAGTGACCATTGTCTTCTTGGTCACCTTCTTGATCAAGTTCCTTCTTACCCAGTTACTCAGTTTGGCTAGATGGACAACTCTAGGAAGAGTCCTGATGGTTTCAAACTTCTTCCATTTTACAGTTATCAAGGCCACTGTAATTCTGGTAGAGCTTTTAAAATGGTTTTATACCATTGCACAGATTTATGCCTCACAGCAGTTCCTGGAGGTCTACAGAGAATTCCTTGGAGTTCATGATTTGTTTTTTGTCCTAAAATGCAGTGTGAATTGTGGGGCCATCTTTAGAGAAGTGTGTGCTTTTCTAAATGATGTCGAATCAAATCAGTTTGCTACAGGTCTCCTATCAAGTTCTAGACACATCTCATGGAGAATTAAAGCAAACATGGTACACCTGACCACTTTCTTTATTTCAAACTCAAGAAAGGGGTGGGGAATAAAGGGGGGAAAGCATGAATGATCAGCATAGTAGCTACCACCAAACCTCAAAGTAACACTACACAGCTCAAGCATTCTGACAGGTGGGCAGAACTCGATAGAATTCAGTCATGACATTTACAGAGTGAGAAGCAGTCCACTAAAACTGAGAGACATATATATATATATATATATATATATAGAGAGAGAGAGAGAGAGAGAGAGAGAGAGAGAGATAATAATGAGACTTTTTCTTAAACACAAGAAAAGGGTCCATTTTAAAACCAAAGAGACTTCTTTTAAATGTCCCTCAAAAAAGACTGAAGACTTAATTAACAGGAAATGTCCAACTATTTTTTTTTAATTATCTGACTACATCTGTGTCACCTGAGGTTGAGAACTACCACTAAGGCTGATAAAGAAGAATTGTATGTTGACCTGATCCAGACCAGACAATCCTGCTTTATTCACTGTATATCATATATAATACAGAATACATGGAATAGAGTGCTTCCGTTTGTGTTTATATGCACAAATTTATTAGTCATATCCTTGTGTTATCAATATATCATTTATAAAAGACAAATCCACAAGTGGGAGGTCCCATGATAACAGGGATAGAGAGGTAAAGAAATTCAAATTAGAAGTCAAAATAAATAAAGTCTCTTATCACATCTTCACATTGTTCTTCCAGCCACATTAACTATCATTTTACAATGTCGTGCCATGCATGTTCTCCCAGAAATGATCTTTACTATTTCAGCATATAGACTGGTTTGTTGTTGTCAACACCATGCTTCATTCACACACACACAAACACAAACACACACACACCAATACACCAGCAATACTTTACCAGGCAAAAACTGGATAAAAATCTAAGGTTTAATGCAATTCTCCCTGCTGCTTCTAACACTTATTGAAATGCTTTTTTATGTTAAATGCCACCAATTTTCCAGGTTTTTAAAAGAGATGCACTTTGCATTATAATTAAGCAGGGGGGTATTCTGTAGCTCGTGGTGTGCATGTTCAAAGACAGCTTTTGTATTGAATGTGCAGGCGTCATCATTTATATAAACTGCACACTTTATGGCTTAAAACAGCTATTAGGAAATTCCACTAACAAATGGTAAATTTCAGTAACTGAAAGTTTTAACATTTCCTGATCAAACTGATACTGATAGGAACTCATAGTTAATTTTCATTTAATTTACTTTCAGTTGACTCACCCTGCTGAGTCACACAATATCAAAGACTTTTGAAATAAAAAAATGTTATTCTCCAGGAGGATTCTCTAGATTCAACTTGATCCCACCTACACTGCTGAACCTTTGTGTTTTCAATTAATGGAGTCATGTGTGGGTCACAATGAAAAATCTGTGGGTTAAATGTTATTAACACATTTCAATCAAGACAACCCATATCACAGCAGCATCTTTTTTTTTGAATGAAAGGAACAAATAACCAGTATTGGTTTTTGTTGACTGGATTGATTGATTGATTGACTTCCATAGCACATTTACATACACTACTTACCAAATTATTGAATCAGACAGTTACAACCTACTACAAATCAAATCAATTTACAATGTTGGAACCAACAAAAGGTAGAAAGTGGCTAGGCATAACACAAAGGGAAAAGATGCTGTCCTCCTCATTCTGGAGGGGTCTGCCCTGGGCATAGCCTTTCAGTTTGAGTTGCTTCACGATGACAGAAAGATGCATTCTTTAGTAGAGGTGGGCTGCACTGATGTCTCTTTCATTGAGTTCTTTGTGTTTTGATTAATTTAATTTATATAAGTCTCAGTCTTTCTTAGGCTCTTGTTCTACTGTCTTTGTGTTCTCTCTAGACTTCATACCTGTCTGTTGTTATTGCCATCCTTATTGAGCAGTTCTGGATTCATGATTTTCTTCCTGTGCCCTCACCTGGGTGTTAGTTTCATTTTCTGGCTACTGATCTTATATTTGTATAAGAATCACAAAGGTGGACCAACCTTTTCCTTCCCTGTCTGCCTTCAAAGATCTTTAGCATTAATTTAAAAACATGTTTTCTTGTAAAAATTTAATTTAATACATTTTGTGCTTTCTTTATTTTTATATTTTATTATTTTCCTATTTATATTATTATGTTGTTGATTTTTTTTTTAATTATTGCATGATTTTTTCAATTGTTTTATGCTTCTTGTATATTTAATGTATTGAGCCTGAAGGGGCAGGACCCCCAGACATTAAAGTTGAGAGACTGCTGCCATCAGCCTTTACAGTATATTTTGTTAAGAGGATATTGTTACTTACTTCAGCTTATATTGTCGGCTGTTTTTTGGGTTGTGTATTTCAATGCTATAAGCTCTTTTACTTACTGATTTTTGATTACGTATTTTGACTTCTTTGAGGACAAAGATTTTTTGAACTATGCACAGCTTTTATTTGCTTTAGGTTTGCTAATTAAAGGCTTATCTTTTTGATTAAGTTGTTTCCTTTAGGTTGATTGTTATTGTTTTTAATACATCTAAATAAATCTCTAAAAAGGAACTCTATTATTGTTACTGTGGGCTGGGGTTTTTCATGGTTTCTCTCACAAATCTGATTTCTTTTACATTAAAGTCCCTTTTTTGTAGAGTTAGAAGCCTCCTTCTGGACTCTGAGGTAAGGATTATTTTGATTGTGGAGCCTGGTTTATGAGATAAGCCTTATTTTGAGTTTCAACAGCTGGCAAAAATCATAACTTCCAGGTTATCTGTCTTTCTCTTCCATGCAAAATGTTGTGAGGTCTGCAGACAATGGTTCTCCCTGTAGTTTCAGACCTCTGGTCCTAGCACCTGGTTTCTTGTTGTAGGGCTGAAGCTCCTATTGCCCTATGATTCATGTTCCTAACACTGCTAATACTCCTAGTTAGCCACACTTTAAAGTCATCAATTACAGCTCTGGGCAGTTACTTAAATAGTGTAGTACCAAGGGGGCGGCGCAGTGGTAGCGCTGCTGCCTTGCAGTTAGGAGACCCAGGTTCGCTTCTCGGGTCCTCCCTGAGTGGAGTTTGCATGTTCTCCCCGTGTCTGCGTGGGTTTCCTCCCACAGTCTAAAGACATGCAGGTTAGGTGGATTGGCAATTCTAAATTGTGCTTGGTGTGTGGGTGTGTCCTGTGGTGGGTTGGCATCCTGCCCGGGATTGGATTCCTGCCTTGTTGGCTGGGATTGGCTCCAGCAGACCCCCGTGACCCTGTGTTTGGATTCAGTGGGTTGGAAAATGGATGGATGGATGTAGTACCAAGGAAGGTCTTCATAATTTATCTATACTAATAAAAGGCAAAGCCCTCACTCACTCACTGACTGACTGACTGACTGACTGACTCATCACTAATTCTCCAACTTCCCGTGTAGGTAGAAGGCTGAAATTTGGCAGGCTTATTCCTTACAGCTTCCTTACAAAAGTTGGGCAGGTTTCATTTCGAAATTCTACGCGTAATGGTCATAACTGGAAGGTATTTTTCTCCATTTACTGTAATGGAGTTGAGCTTGACCGCCGTGGGGGCGGAGTTTCGTGTGACATCATTACGCCGCCCACGTAATCACGTGAACTGACTGTCAACGCACTATGTAGAAAACCAGGAAGAGCTCCAAAATACGCTGAACAAAACATGCATTATATAATTGAGAAGGCAGCGAAACATTAAGAAGCGAGCGAGTGACATACTACCATATTCATCAGTACAGCTACTTCGGAAACAAAGCGAGGTATAAACCTAAACTTTAAATTAACTTAATAGACAGGCTGCCGCTGGTGCTTTTCGTGCCCACGGGTAATGCGGGATACAAGTTTAATGAGAGGACGCAGGATATAAACGAGAGTTTTGATCACTTTGTAACTAAGTTAAAATTGCAGGTGAAGGGGTGTGCTTATGCAAATTCCGAGAGACTGTGTTTGTGGGGGATTGACAGTTAAGGCGGGTGGGGGAGTCACGTCATCATCTCCCCTCCCATTTACCTCATTTCGCTCTGAGCTGAGCTCCGCGGCTAACGCCGTCTTCCGAAGCAACTTCGTCACACTGCCACCAAATACAGAGAAATCCACAAGTTAATACACACTCTGTCTCTAGACTTTCTCCACACTGAATCCTCCAGGCACTACTTACAAAAGGTTACATTGACAATCGTGTTACGTTATTTTTAAAATGTTTAATTTTCTTAGCACAAGCACAGCTGAGAAGCTTCGATGCATGTGCTCCATAACGCGTTAAAAAATAATGCATTTAATCACACTTTGCATTACAATCAAAGGGGAACTTTTGTCAATGCATGATTTCCTGGTACACCGATAACATTGATCAGCGCATCCCAATTCATTTTAGCCTCGCACCACCTTGGTTTGAGAAGAAGTATGAAAAAATATGAGGTTAACACACAAAAACAGATCACCAATTCAAGCTTTATGAATAATCGATTCGCCATCAATAATTGTTTTGGTAAAGCCATACTCAGTGTAATCCTCCTTCCATTTTATAATTTTTCCGCCACTAGCCATGATTAAATGAACGGTAAAAAAGTAAGAGCGAAGCGAGGGTGACTTATTTAGGAAGGCATATATATGACAGCAACACTCATGACAATCATGTTACGTTATTATTAAAATGTTTCCTTTTCTATTTCAATTCTTCTTTAACCCATTACTTCTCCGCTGCGAGGCGCGGGTATTTTGTATATGAATGACCTCCAAAGAGTGCGGAGACTTTTGATCATGTGAACGTGTCTGCAAAAACTGGCGTCTCCTGCCCAGCAAAAGTCGAGCAGCCGGCGCGCGCGCATAGCTGTGCCGGCCTTTCAGACGCTGACTGCGCTTCTGCGGCAAAATAATATTAAGGCGCTTCGCACTTTATTTTGCACGTATACGATTATGAGGTCGTCAGCTCTTATGAAGACACGCACAGGAGTGAAGGACTGACAGTGCCATCACAGCCGATTAATAGCTGGGATGTCTCACCAGTCTGCACAAGACCCACCGCGACTGTCCCCAAAAGGCGCTCATATCGTCAGCGAACACATCTCTCTATACTATATAAAAGAAAAACGCAACTTTCCTTTCTTTACACCTTTTTTCCTTTTATCCCAAACCAAAGCCTTTCTCTCTTAACACTGCAGAGGACACAAAACTAATTTTCTTTAATTGCTGGTAAGGCACATTATTAGAGGCAGAAATTTGGACTTTCACATAGAAAATGTAATTTCTATACCACAGCCGTCGTGTAGCGCCTTTCAAAAGGGATCTACTACCGA
>JANRMT010062813.1:3885398-3903352 GCA_026402145.1 Polypterus bichir lapradei
ATATATATAGATATAGATATGGGAACAACACTCATATCAATGACAAAACAATTACATTAACAATCATGTTACGTTATTTTTTAAATTTTTCCTTTTCTTTTTCATACCTTCTTTAACACACTACTTCTCCGCTGCGAAGCGCGGGTATTCTGCTAGTATATTTATATTTTTACCACCTGGACCCCTATACTCTCTTAAGGTTGATGCTGCCGGTATGAGCTAGAACATCTTTGACCTTAAATTTAATTAAGCAGTTTTAATAATGGATTAATATACTGTAACTATTTATCACTGGTTTAATACATTTAAAAAATTAGTACAGTCAATTCTTGTTATCCACAGAGATTACATTACTGAAAAATCCTATTAATAAGAAACTGAAGATACTGAAGTATTGATCCTATGGGAAAAATTGGGTTAGGTTCCAGCATGATGCTGGCTAAGGGGGGGGGGGGGGGGGGCAGCGAGGGATGACAGGTTTGGGCAGATGCACCGCACCGACCCTCCGTTCTAACCACTCCAGGCTCAGTAATGATCCTACCGCAGAATCGCCTTCAGAAACCTTGCTATGACTTTTACTTCCTCAATAGTCAAGTTGATTGCCTTCTAGGCACTCTGCTGGAGGCCACAAGTGACCGCAATAAGGCTGATCCGAAGACATCACTAAATCATCCAGTCGGTAGTAGCAACAGGCAGTGTGTAGAAAGGGTAGGGAAATACTTACTGGGAATTCCTCGTTAAAGGGGAACTATTACAGTCCTCTGAGCTATTCACAAATGTGGTTCAATGGGTTATCCTCAACTCTTGGGCACATGCTGATCTTTTCATTTTACCATGCATGTCGCTTTGGACATCTAAGGGCATCACAGACTTGTTTTTGTTTAGTCTTATATTTCGCTGCTGCACAATAGGCATCTTGGGATTTTTTTTTGTTCTGCGCATGGCCACAAATAGGCACACGTAAACCTTGGGTTTTATGAAATGAGCTACTCTGTTGTAGTCTCTATATATATAAAATTCAATGTCTGTCTGTCTGTCTGTTCACTTTTCACAAGAGAACTACTTAACTGATTTAGATCGGAATTTCTCTATAATTTGCTTGAATATTCTGGTCAACTTCTCATTGCGCTAAGTATTATAGTTCGGTTGCAACACCGATTTATTTGTGTGAATCCGAGAGAGTGGCTGGGGGCCGAGGGGAGGGGGAGGTAAGACCTCAGGAGTAGGGAGTCAGGCAGGGCCATCCTTACTCATGCTCCAGCCTCAGTTTGAGTCGCTTTACCTCTCGCCACGTGTTGGAGAGAACCTTGTCTCCACTTAGATTGGGATACCTGTTTGTTCAGCAGTCATTATCATCCAGAGTTTGTTAAAGAGTAATGTTTGATGTTTTTGCTCATTGGCAGAGATATCAAGGCCACGTGCTCTTCTCCCCATGCGAGGGACGCTCTCCCATCAGAGCTGAACACGATCAGATACTGTGCCATTGTTTGATGTTGAAGCGTACCTACCTTCCACTTGGACAGAGATTCCTTGCCAACTTTTTACACTTGTGGCAAAGAGATCACAGCTACGTTCTTGCCCTTGACGACAAAACCAAAAACATTCTATATCAAGAGGTCCTTGTATACGAAAGCTATCAATATAAATTCTTCTCAATACAAATTATTACTTTTTTTTAATTGATTTTTAAAGTTTGTTCTATTTCACTACTACGCTGGCAGAGCCGCATGGACAGCTATTAGCAGATAAGCAAATCCGCAGAAACAGAATTCACGTGTAGTGAGGATTTACTTTATTTCAATTGGACACAAGGAAATATATAAATAAAAAATATGCAGCAAATTTTATTATGAACATATTAGTTTTCAAATTAAACTTAAAACTTTCACAAGTCTCTTTGTAAACTATTTTGCTCCTCTTCCTTGTTCCCATGGTTTGTTAAACAATGGTCTAATTTTTTTTTTTTAAATCCAGCTGGATACATTGACAGGATAACTTAGCCTAAACATTACAACACAACAATGATTATGCCATACATATGACCTTCCCTTCAGCTTTTTTACATATGTTTTTGCTATTAAGTCACTAAAATGCGTTTATTATAGTGAATAATAAAACAACAACTTCAACCTTTAAGCATAAGCTCAGAAGATAAAATATGAAAACTTGAGCACAAACTCAGCAGATAATAAAGCTGGGCTTCTTTTAACAATTACCTGGTCACCTGATAGGTGCAATTCGAACCAGGGTGCAAATTCAACTCTTACAGTACATTTTGTGTTTTCCTTATTTTTATATTTTATTATTTTCCTATGAATATTATGTTGTTGATTTATTGTCTTTTATTAATGCATGATATTTTCAATTGTTTTATGTTTTTTCTATGTTTAATGTATTGAGCTTTAAGGGGCGGGAACCCCAGACATTACAGTTGAGGGACTGCCACCCTCAGCCTTTGCAGTATATTTTGTTAAGAGGATGTTGTTACCCACCTTGGCATTGAAATTAAACTTTCACAGTTCATTTATCAGACCAATCCACATATAATTGTCATTAAGAAAAGTATGGACTCCAATGCCAATTTAATTAAGTTTGGACCTGGCCTTTATTTAGACTCATTTAGAAATTGAAAAGCAATTCATGTCAAACATGAATGGAAGGTTAGTTACTTTAAAAGATATCTGAAAAAATAAAATAAAATCCAGCAGCGTTTCAGGTTACCAGCATATCATCAATATCAAAATTACCGAGATCTTCAATTATCAGTCTTGAGCCAGTACAAATGGAGAGTTTTAAAGAAGCACTTCAGTTTTCCATTAATGTATATGGTGTGGCAGCCTTGAAATTTCTAGAGTTAACAAACTCTCTGAATGCAATGAATTGGAACTGAAATCAGAGCATATGTATTATTAATAAGATTTCATATTTGAAAATGCAATAAATTTATATAATAAATAGTAATGTATAAATAATAATTTATATAATAATAAAATCAATATTTCCAGAAATAAACCAAAATCAAAAGGTTTCACAAGTTCACTTTTCTTTATTAGTTATGATTATAATTGTTACACCTACGTAATTATTTCCAGAAATATAGAAACCAAAATATAAATGTTTCATAAGTTCTTCATTTTCCTTTATTCATTATTACCGAAACATTGTCCACATTATCCGCATACATTTACAAGCACAGTCATCCAGATGTACATTTATGGGTATTCCTATATGAACTTACCATGTTCTAACAAAAAACATTGCAAAGCTCAATCTCTAGCACTTCATTTTAGCAATTCTCAGATAGCTTCAACTATCTTCGGTTGCCCACTTTCCTTAGACTTTGTAGTCTACTTATACCAGTGAACTGCAGTTACCATTTGGCCCGATTTAGGCCTAAGTTAAACAAGCTACAGTTAAGGGCCTCACATTCTGGACAGGCCTATTAAAATTTCAGAACTGTTTTCATTAGTTACAATTTATTTCAAAACTTTCCTGTGACTCGTCAAAGGATTAGTGGTTTTCTGTATAGTTTAGGAAGTTTAACTGTTCATAACTGAGCATTACTTTTACAAACAGTTAAAGGTGCACTTACCTTAAGAATGGATTTTGTGTAGGGAGTTGCACGTCAATGACACCAATGGCATAACAATATTCAGAAACTTCAACAGTAGATGACCTGGAGCGTGCGTTCTACTCAACAACTTTGTGGCATGTACATGCCTCTGGAGTAACAAAACATCTTCACAGCGGTAGTCTGTGAGCAGCCAAACAGGTGGGCATAAATAATATATTTTTGTAAGTAAACTATTTATTTTCTTGTGAACACTATTGGTTTATGAGAGAATAAAAAAAATTCAATTGCATACCCAGTGATCATTTCTGACTTAAGGGAAAATGCTGTTAAAAATAATTACCACCAAGCTCTTTCACAAACAAAAGGAAAATAGTAATTACTGAGCTGTTTTAATGCGTAATTACGTCTCTCACCCACTTCTCCTCACTCTCTTGAAATTACTCTACTGGCCCTTCATTTCCTTATTCTTGCCCCTCACATTGCTACTGAAGACCACGTGAACAACCTATGTAGTTGTCACATGTGGGACTGGTATAGTTCACATACATAGTTCACACACATTAAGCTGCAATAGAGTGTGTGCGTATAACCAGTATGTTTTTTTTCATCAAACTGATATAGTACACAGCGTGTTATGCTTCTGAAACAGGCACGGTACGCACATAAAGCTGGTACAATTCTCACATGTAATCAATCTAGTGCATACATAAAACCAATTGAGTTAATATATTAGACCAATATATTATCCACATGAAACCAGTATAAGATGTGCATGAAACCAATATAGAGCACACACAAAATCATTGCTAAACCAGTGCACCAGAAATACTATATATGAACACAGGTCAATATAGTTCATACATAAACTGATAGCATACGATTCACTCACAAACCAATAAGAAGCGCACCTGAACCTGTCATACACAAGTTCATATCTATACAGTTCATATGCAAGCCACTAGTATACATACGAACCAATGTAGTTCACATACAATCCAAAAGTGGTTCATATGAATGAAACCATGTTGTACGCATACAAACCAATGAAGTATACATGCAAACTGATAGTAAATAATCATAAACTAAAAGTGTTCACATATAAACCAATAGTTTAAACACAAAAATATATGATCTATGGCCTGTTTGGCCCCTCATAAATGTCTGCTGCTTTGGAGCAGGTGAATGAACGTTTGGAACTGAGAAAGCCACTAGGAAGTGGAGAGAACGTAACTCTGCATGCACTCTGGCAACAGTGCTTGCACACATGTGGATGTTCAGTTAATTATAAGAATTTCCTATGACATTAGGACACATCCAGCAGACAGCATTGCAATGTGTGTGATAACTGCATAGACTCCCAAGAGTGTCTAAAGCAGGGGTCCCCAACTCCGGTCCTGGAGGGCCCCAGTGGCTGCAGATTTTCATTCTTACCCTTTTCTTAATTAGTGACCTAGTTTTGCTGCTAATTAAATTCTTTTGAATTAATTTTATTTGACTTGTTTTTTAAGATTTGTTCCCCTGAATTTCTTCATTGATACTCTGAATTTGTTCATTAGGTTCCTTAAATGGCACCCAAACAGAAATTAAATGTGAAGTGAGTGAGCCAACAGAAGACCAATTGAGTCAGGGCCTGAAACTCCAACCAATTTCACTCCAACCAGTTGCTTCATTTGGCACAGAGTCTTGTGGAACCTTTTCTTTAAATGCATGGCTTGTTGCTGCTCTTTTCTTTTTTCTAACAGCTCTGTTAAAATGTTTTGTGGACCTGAACAGATCGACATTCCTGAGACATCACCTTTCTTTATTTTCAGATACTGTATGATGGACACAGTTTGCTGGTTATGTTTTATCTAATTTTGCATTTCATGATTTTTGGCTGCTAATTAAGGAAAAAGAAACAATTATGGGGTCTGGGCCTTCACGAGCAAGTCAAACAAAATTATTCAAGAGAAGTTAATTAGCAGCAAAAACAGGTCACTAATTAAGAAAATGGTTAGAATGAAAGCCTGCAGCCACTGGGGCACTCCTGGGGCCTCATGCATTATGCCGTGCATAGAATTCACACTAGAACATGGCGTAAGGACAAAAGTGGAAATGTTCGTATGCACAAAAAAATCCAGATGCATAAATCTGTGCGTTCGCCAAGTTCCACGTTCTTCCGCTCCATAAATCCTGGTCAATGTAAAAAGTAATGCACGTGCACATGCCTGCTGCCACACCCCAAACTCCTCGCAGAAATACGTCTCTTTGAATATGCAAATCAATATAAATAGACCCTTAAGCTCAGCATTCTGTGAAAAGGCAATGGCAAAAGCAGGAGGGGGAATAAAAGAATTTCAGTGAATACCAAGTGGAGGTAAGGAAAAATGTACTATTTGTTGGTTTAAACAGTGGTATAAACAACAAAAAGAAGTTGATCGAGTGACAGAGTGGCAGAGAAACTTGAAACCTCAAGTTCACAAAGTTGCACAGTGCCTGAAATAAATAAGTTGTCAGATATTAAAGTCGCCGTGAAAAGGCGAGTCGTAGCCCATTGTCTTAGTGTCATATGAAAGCTTATTAGGGTACAGAGAAAAAAAAAATAGGCACACAGTGGGAAAAAAGCACGAAATGTCAACTGTAGTCTCAAAATTTCCACTTTAATCACGTAGTTTATTTTGTCATTAAAGTACAACATCGTAAACTTCATCTTAAAATCATTTCATTTAGTAGTTTCTCAAATCCCATCATAACTAAAGTAGCACGTTAAATGCTTTGTTTTGTATGTGTTCTTCAATGTGCTCTATGTGTGTGAATCACCACGTGCTTCTTAAACGGGCTTTCTCTTCTTCCAACAGGACACAGAATCCATTACATTCGTGATATTTACAGCTCTCTGAATAATTAAAATACTGAGATGTAAACTTGATATCATTTTGTGATGATAGGAGTTAAAGCATGTTTTTAAACATGGGAATATGGTGGCGTAGTGATTGTTCATGCCTCACACAAGATGCTTGCTGTGCGACCTTCAATGAAATAATTTATTGCAGCAGTACTGTCTCTTTCAAACTTACTAACCTCCAATTCCTGTCCTTCCTTTTCTTTCTCCAAGTAAGCAATCTGCCACACACTCAGCTCTGTAATAGATGTTAAGCCATTTGTAAGCTTAGAACACAGATTCTTCAAAACTTTTAAGGAACATTGAAATATCTTTGTAGTATATGTTTAATTGTTCTATCCTTCCAGTGTCGTGCCAGCCCCAGCAAGAATACAGCACGAGGCAGGAACAATCTGTGCACGGAGTGCCAGCTCCTTGCTAGCGCTGCGGCACTGTATCCTCACATGTTTAATTATTAACAATATAGATTATTTAAATGAAGTTAAAGTTTTATCTGTATAATATAATAAACATATTTTGCTACATTTCATCTTAAAAATGATATCATCATCATATGTAAATACGTGCTTTATAAAGTGGATCAGGTTGTGCAATATTATAACTGTATTGCAAGTTTACAGTGAGATAATTGTACATATAAGTACAAAGCATTCTACAAGGAACACTTGATGGACTGATTGAGTGCATTTATAGTTCTTGGGATGAAACTGTTTCTGAACCGCGAGGAAAGGCTCTGAAGCACTTGCCATATGAGAGCAGTTCAAATAGGCAGCATGGGTGAGGCAGCGTGTGCTTGATGCTGAATACCGATAATTCTCTTTCCGATCAGATGCTGTACAGCTGTAATTCCACACTCAGATACAGTGATATAAATACTCCGAGGGGTGCAGTGCGAGTAATATGGAAAAACATGATCCGATGTGGCAACCCCTAATGGGAGCAGCTGAAAGAAGAAGAAGGTGCAGTGAGAGTAACAACGCAAAAGCAGCTATGGTATTTAGAATAGTTTGACCATTCTGTGGACCATTATATTGTTATAGGTTAATTACAATCAGATGCATTAAAGTAATAAACAATATGTGGTTAATTTCAGTGTATTTATGAAACCGCATCAGGGATGTGGATCTAAAAAAGAAAGGGAAACCACACTGGAACGGTAGCACTGCCTTGACGCTGGGAGCCGCCAGTTTGCAAAACCGAGCAGAGAACTTGCGTATGCCAGGGTTTTTGCTAGCGTGAAAATGTGCGTGGCTTTACGCCAAGTATAGGTTTTATACATCGCGATTTGAGCGTGGAAACGAGAGTACGCAACATTTTTGTGCGTACACACCGTTTATACATGAGACCCCAGGACTGGAGTTGGGACCCCTGGTCTAAAGGGAATGGACAAAGTTACATTGCGGCAATTTAATACCTGTGATGACGCTAGGCTCGTCTGCTGGCCAGTCTCATCTGCTGATCATTCAAGTAGTAATGTGGATATTGGAAAGAGTGCTTCAGATAGACTCCCACGTCCTATAATTAATTGGAAAGGAGGTGATCCCTGTGTGCTTATCTGATTATCACATTCTTTTTGATTATTTAAGTTTGGTTTTTCTTCTGTGTCTTTTTGAACAAGAACTTCCTAGACTCCTTTGATTTATTCTTTGGGAAGAAGAAAACTTTTTCTTTTTGATTTACTTTTTCACTGTCAAGCTCCAGAAGTTGCAGTTTTATAAATAATTGCCAATAGTCATTTTTTGTGTGACTGCTGGATTAACTGTTCATGAACTATTAGATGCCCAGGCATTAAGTTTGTGCAAGGGTTCTAGAGCATGGGGTATCAAATCTCCACACATGAAGCCCGTCTGTATGACTCAGAAGACTCTCATTAATCGATTAAGAATTACTTTGTTATTGCATGCATTCAGACCCACTGTTCACAGAGGTAATATGTGCAATAATATCTAATGTTGTCAGAACATAAATTTAAAAAAGCAAAAAAAAAAAATGTTGTAAACTAATGTATTCCTTCTTGTAGTTTATCAGTGTTAGTTGTGTTTTAGCCTGTCAATTATACAACAATATTTTAGTTTCAGGAACGAAATACTGTATGAGTACATTCAATCCCTGGGAGCAATTTAGTAGTATTATTTCCTATTAATAAATGTGTTCAAAATTTCACATTTTTAAAGGTCTAATGGAAGAACTCTTCCACCCCCGCACGGGTTTGTTATGCATCTTAGCAGCATTCTTGCCAGTGTCATTTGTTATACAGTACATTTTTATTCTCTGTTAACTTAGCTTAGAGCTTCAACATTTATAAATCTGGCCCTGGTCACAATATTTTGAATTTAGATTTTTAGCTATCACAACCACTGTATATACAGAGGCAATCTTTTAATTCGAAAATTTGATTTTGCTGTCTTTTTTAAATAAGAAGTTGATTTTGTATTCATTTGCCACTTTTGGACTTATTTGAGGTTGTCCTACTGCTTGTATAATGTCACAACTTTACAACTTTAGTTCAACTATTGTAGGTCTCTGAATTTGATAATATTTATCATCCTTAATATTTAGTACATTGTTTTACATAGATAGAACTTTATTTGTCCCAAGGGGGAAATTTGGCCTTTTACAGAAGCTCTTTAGATAGATAGATAGATAGACACAACAGTCTGAACACATGCCAGAATGACTAAAAAGGAAGAAAATTAAAATAAAATAAAAACTTCTGATGTGGCAGTCACATTCCCAGTGAAGACATAGTGCAGACGTATTGCTGTTGGTATAAAGGAGCCCCAGCTGCGTTTCTTGACATCCTTCTGCTGAATAATTTGTTGGCTGAAAGTCCTCAGTGTTAGTGTGTCATTGAGAGGATGTGCAGTATTGTTCATAATGGCACTCAGTTTTGTTTTAATTCTCTCCTTTGCTATGACCTCCATGTAGTCCTGAGCCTGTCCTTTTGATTAGTTTTTTGATTCAGCGGGCCTCTGTTGAAGTGATGTTACAGGCCCAGCACACCACAGCATAGAAAATCACACTGGCCATCACAGAGTTATAGAAGATGTGAAGGACATCACTGACCTTATTAAATGAACACAGTCTCCTAAGGAAAAAAAGAGTCTGCTCTGCCATTTCTTATGTAGTTCCTTTGTGTTACAAGACCAGTCCAACCTCTCATTAATGTAGACCCCCAAGTACTTTTTGGAATGGACCACCTCTACATCCTATCCCTGAATAATGACCAGACATAGAGGCTCTTTGGTGCAGCGACAGTCAATAACTAGTTCTTTGGTTCTGCTGATGTTTAGATGCAAACAATTCATTCCGCATCAAGAAACAACATTCTCCACCTGACTTCTATACTCCGTGTCATCCCCTTATCAATACCCCCCATAAGCCCAGAATCATCTGAGAAGTCTGCATGTGACGTGACCTAGTGTTATATTTATAGTCAGAGGTGTACAGAGTGAAGAGAAAAGGAGACAGGACTGTTCCTTGTGGTGTGTCCTTGAGTCTCACAAACTGCGGCCTGTAAACTGTTACACCAGAGAAGCTCTTTGGCTTCTCCTAAACTCCATTGCCATCTCTTAGCATGACCACTTATACCCAAACAGTGCATGTGGCTTCTAAGTGCAGGTTGAAAACCTACTATCCCAACAACACAGGTCCCCATACTCTGTAAACCTATCCTGCAGGAAGATTCGAATATTTTCAAATATTTTTGATCTCAGTCTTTTTGTGGGTTGCATGTGGTACAGGGAGAAGTATGACTTGTCAGATCTACTCCTGAATTCTTCCCTGTTTCATTTCAATCAGTTTTCACTAGTTGCATTTCTCTCATGTATAAAATAAGGAGGATATTTTTCTACCTTTTCATTGTGTTGCTTTGTATTGCATTCTCCTCATGGGTCTCATGGTGCTGCCTTTCTGTAATGTGAATTTCTCATACCTGCTTAAACAATTTCGGGGGCCGAAGTCCTTGGGATCCAGGGAACAGACAGTGCTGGATGGGGTGCCAGTCCATCACACACACACACACACACACACACACACACACACACACACACATTGACCCTCTTTACAAAGGCCAATTAATCTAAATTGCTGTCACATACCTGCACTGCAGGAACATGTGCGAGGCTCAGCTCACGAGGTAAACTGGGGGACAGATAGGAGTCAGACACAGTTACTAACCTCCTTTCTTCTTCCAGCCCTAGAATGGATCTCTCCAAAGACCAGTGACAATGTTTCTGGTCCACCCTGGAAGCCTTGTACCTCCCAAATGCCTGGTTATAAAAGAAACAACGCAACAGGAGGTTGCACAATTGCTGGAGCCAAGCTGTCTGCAGAAGCAACCCAATCATGATTGCTGATGATCACAGAGCAATTCATTCTGTTTGTTTCTTTTGCATTCATTTTTGAGAAAAAAATATAGCATCATTGCAGTTAAATGGGAACCTCCTGGGAGGCTGTAACACTTCATTCTATTTTGTGTTTTTGTTCTCACTTTGCGAATGTGGGAGGAACATTAGAGTACCTGGAGAAAAATCCACACATAGAATGGGATAATATGTAAACTCCACTAAGATGGCCAGCAGGTACGGGATGTGAGCCCAGGGTGCCAAATGCACTGCACCATCATTCTACCAACATCAGTGTAAAAAATCACAATTTACTAAATGTGTTCTGCAATATTAGACTGAAATAAAGCCACCTAATTATACAGGATGATTCAAAAGCATTAAATGTAGATGTGACAAAAAATAAATAAATTCCGTGGCCTGTGTAATCTGCATGTCTGAGCAACTCTGAGAGTCCCTGCTATATACTACTTTGTCATTCTGCATTCTGTTTCTGCTTGGTATCAAATAATGAAATGTATTGTATTATTTAGAAGGGCATTAAAATTGTGTAGCATTCGGTATAAAGCAGAAATGCTCTCATCCTGAAAGGCACAGCAATCACTGGGACTTGTAATTTTCCTAACAATGCACTTATCTAATTAGCATGTTTGCAAAATTAATCATATTTTAATTAAATAAAAGATACACCCAGGCATCAGTAAAGACTTTCTTTATCAAAATTTGTCTTCAATTAATTTTGCGTTTTATTTTTACAATTGCAGATCCACAAGGTAAGCTTAAGTTGAAAGCAAACCTAGAGAGCTACAGAGAGTTAACGTCTTTTGCTCCTGCAGGGCATGAATGATCTGCTGTGAGCTGGCAGACATGTCCCCAGTCTGTGTCCCCAATCTGTGATAGCCTGCAGTGTTCCCTCCAGTCAAGTGCTCACTTCATCACCTGTAACAAGGCATTTACAACAGTGAGAAGAAACACGTTTAATGTCAAGTCTTTGAGTCTTCTAACCTGCAGAGCTAAATGCTACACAAATGAAATATCCAAAAGACTGGACCTGATAATCAGATACGCCAGTGTGCTGATCGTGCCAGCAGGGAAGCAATTCATTTGTAGCTTTATAAATATTAGAGAGCTCTGTTCCTCTCAATGTTGGAGAACTGTGTGAAAGAGCCCACCCGTACAACGTTGGGCTGGAAATGTTACAAACAGCGTGAAAGCATGAATCCTGCTGGTGTGTTTAGATGTTTAAAGAAGAAAATCAAAATATATTTTATTGCAAGAAGAAAGGAACTTTTGTCCTGGAAGAAATGCTGTTAGCAATAACATTACTACACACAAATTTAAGTAGGGGCTATATATAAAAATGTTTGATGCTTCCTTATTATCTCAGCTTGCCTTGGCAATTTATTGATACAACTCATCAAAAATACTCTAAAAGCCCACCTTACAAGGGACCAATGGAACTGATTTGCAATTGTAATGAACAGGCTGCTTCATGGCTATACTCTGAAAAGTCTAACACAATAAAACCAAAACACAATAGATAATCAAACAGGGAAGAAAGAAAATGCTAACAAGAAGGAATCTTAAAGAATTTACAAATATTAAGTTTGTCACACAAAAAGGAAGAAAGCTCAAACAAAGCTAAACCATAAAATTTACCATAAAAATTCAAATATTATAATTAGCAAATCAAAACACGGTAAAACCACAAAACAAGAGCAACTCCAAAAACTGGGAAAAAAAATTCCCAAACAAAAGCCAAAAGGAAAAATAAATTCACAAGAGAAAAATAACTGCAATTAAATAGGCTTAATTTTACCTTAACACAACAAGGACAGGAAATTCCAGACAAAAGAAACCCAGTGTTCCAGCCATTAGACCACACTAAGTCTTAAACACAGGCTGTGGTGGCAGTGGTCTCATTAGCAGCCCACCCACACTATTTGAAGGTACTCCAACCTTGGGCTCAATAAAAATAAAAGGCAACAAGCAAAACAAAACAGAACAATTAAAAAAAAAACAGAAGAATGATAAAACAAAAGAAGAGAGTTAATAAAAAAAATTAAATACTAAAAGAGAGTATTTAACGTGAATTTTACAAAAAATCAAACAAATGGAGAAATCCTTGTCACAGAATACCAAAAAAAAGCAATCAATGTTATCTACTGTGGGAAATGATGCAGACTGCAACAATTACTCTGTCACTTTCTTCACTGAATCAGCACACAGTTTAAGTGTTATCTTTGACACTAGCATGTCTTTTTAAACACACATCACAAAGCTATCCAAAACATGTTTTTCCCATTTTAAAATGTTGGAAAATTAAGATGTTTTCTAAATATGCAGGACACTGACAAATTAATGCATTTATTTATAGATGGATTGACTACTGCAATGTATTATTCACTGGCTGTGCAAATTGTTCTTTATGCAGCTTTCAATTAATTCAAAATGCTGCTGCAAGAGCCATTACAAGAACTAGAAAGTGCAATCACATAACTCTGGTTCAAATGTCCTTATACTTACAGTTTTGCTTAGGACTGATTTCAAAATCCTCTGTTTAACATATAAATCTTTAATCGACCAAGGCATTGTTTACCTATCTGAACTTTTCATTACTTACAAACCAGAGTGTACATTACGATCTCAAGATGCCAGCCTACTTAAGAGTCTAAGGATTAATAAAATAACAACGGGAGGCCAAGCATTTATTTATAGGGCCTTAGACCTGTGGAATGATCTGTCAGCTACTACAACAGATGACCCTTCATTCATGGCTTCTAAATCCAGGCTCACTACTTGAGGCTGGCATACCCAGACTAGCAGTGTTGATTAGCTGTGCATAATGATCTGTTTATCTGTTTATTAGTAATTTGTACACAAATGTAATACAATATTTATAAAATGTTAACAACCCTTCCCGTTCTGTTTCTTTTCTTGGTATCTTGATTTGGCACTTGGTGCCACTGCTCTATTGCCAAGCTGTTTTCCTGCCCATGGAAAAATAATCTGAGATACTGGGAGCCTGGGAAATGTCATATGGAAAGATTCTGTCATCATATTAGATGGCTCAGCACAGATTCTACTGTAGAATAGCCAGGAAGAGGTGGGTGGCTATTTGGCTGTGGTCTCCAGGGCTCTGACTGTGTCTGACTGTCTTTGATTTTCACTCTTACAATTAAAAATGGACACCCCACCAGAGGATTTGAAAAAAAATTTACTGACTGGAGTTTTTGTTTCCCTGTCCTAGATAGATAGATAGAACTTTATTTGTCCCCAGGGGGAAATTTGGCAACTTGCATTTTATTGTTGCATTTTACCTGAGAATTTCTCACAGCATTCTGTGCCTACACTCAATGAAGAAGAGAAAAATAAACTGAACAGAAAATAGTAAACAAAACTGAAGGCAGGGATGATGCTCAAAAGGTCAGCTACCATGTGCTATCAGCTGGGGATGATCCCATGCTAATCTGGTTTTACATACATATTTACCATAAGCCTAACTTTGGGGTTAGTACTGTTGCAGTGTGCCCCAGAACTGAGAACTCCACTTCAACAGTTCAAGACTAAATGCATTTGCAGTGTGAACGTCATCAAAACAAAACCTCTAAAGACAGACAAAGTTGCTTAGTCGCTAATGCACAAGCGATGCAAGCACATTGGCAAAACGAAACCTCCTAGGAGAGAGACGCCCAGAGTAGTTCCTTTCAGTTACATTCATTTTTTTTTCTGATGATTTCAATAGTTTCTAGGACCCCTGGCTTTTTACAGCACGGGCTTAAACAGCTAGTGTATTATGTAGAGCTTGTGTTTTACTGTAAAGTTTACGCTGCAATGAGACATTCTTTATAAATATCATCCTGCCTCTGATTTGGTATTCCATACATTTTAGTGTCTATTGGATTAATAAAGTTATTAGAAAAAGTTGTGTAATATAGTTTCACTGCTTCTGAATTATCCTTGTAATTGAGAAATGAGGTACAGCAAAACCAAATTACAACCCCCACAGGCCCTTGGGTGTCATACAGATAGATTTACACTCCATGAACATCGCATATCTATATGTATAATTCACTTAGGGCACGCAAGACAGTGAGCACAAGACAGAGAACCACACCCGCCAACTCACAGAGCCCTACCCACCAACTCTAAGACCATGGGATACGCACGACAGAGCTCCGCCCGCCAACTTTAACTCTCCTGCCGTGTCCACCCTCGCTCTTGAGGCATGTGTACTGCCTGCTCATGTGCCCGCACGGAACCCTGCACGGAACACCTCACCAAACAGCCTCAGCTGCTACAGTCCATATGAACCTCAGAGCCACGTTGACTTTTCATTGTTCTTTTCGATACCGGCTGCTTTTCTATATATATAATCGATCAAGTCGCCCGACCATGGGGTACTCATGACAGAACCCCGCCCACCCACTCTAACCCTCCTCTCGCGTCATGAAGAATGCACGACAGAGCCCCGTCCGCCATCTCTAATCCACCATCGCTCTTGAGGCTAAAGAGAAGGCTAAATCAAACAGCAATAATTAGCAAACAAACAAAGATAACTGGCAGTAACAGTGCAAAATTCACAATTGGTATGATAGTTTGAAAAGATAAGTTTTGAGGGTAGTTTTAAAATGTGTTGTTGAATCGAGCTGATGTATATGAGAGAGAAGAGAATTCCCGAGTTGAGGAGCACTATGGGAGACGCACAAGCTCCCATAGCACAGAGTTTGATGTGTGGTACAGAAAGTACAGCTGCAGATGAGAATCTGAGTGAGCGAGAGGAGTGTCAGTCTGTAGGAGATCAGTGAGGCTGTGGAGAGCTTTAAATGTTAAGAGCGGTATTTAGTATTGTCTCGTATTCTGTAGTTAACAGGGAGCCAGTGAAATTGAGAGAGAATAGGTGTAGTATGTTCAGTGGATTTAGAACAGCAGGTTATTATCCTGGCAGCAGAATTTTGAATAAATTGTAAGCGATCGATACATTTTTGTGGGATGACAGAATAGCATTACAGCAATCTATACGTGAGGTGACTCGGGCATTAACCAATACTTTAGTACTGTGTTGCGTAAGAACAGGACAAAGTCTAGAAATGTTTTGGAGAAAGCAGTCTAAGAAATGTTACTTATACAGGAGGAATTATTTAATAATAATAATAATTATTATTATTATCATTTTATAATTTGATAATTGCCATTATTAGTGTATAAATGGATATAAATAATTGCATGTAAACGATTCGCCAAAATCTGTTGTATGTAAATGATACTGTTTAAAACGTTATTGTTTTTTCATCAGAAAACCCAGTTTCTACGTCTACCTGTATTAGTTTAAATGGCACTTTTACCACTCGCAATATTGCGGACGCGCTGACTTATCATGTCGACTGGGCAACACAGTGAATGCGGCGTCTATCTATATATGTCTATGTTTTCCGTAGCCTGCTACAGGAAGGTACTCTCTCGACCATTGGCATTGGTTTCGCTCCTTGCTATTTTCGTTATACTGTGACGGTGGTTTCCTAAGCCTTTGTTATACTGAATTCCTTTCTCACCATTTTCCGTTCCTATTCTTACACCGCCGTATGCTACGGTGGGCTTCGGCTAGTAAAAATAAAATGAATGGGAGTTGGTACCCCTCGGAGATTTAAGTGAGCAGTGACTCGTATAGTACATTGAGGGGGGAAGCAATATAACTTATGAGTAACCACACACATGCACTGTGTGGAAGAGCACAAGGTAAAAACAGAAAAATGCTCCCATTTTTTTTTCCTATATATGCCTAGGCCTCTTGGTAACCAGGGCCTCAGGGCGCGCATCACTAAAGTCACCCTGATGGTAGATCATCCTATCACTTACATAGTGACAATTATGCTTCAGATATTATTCTACTAATGTGTACCTCTTGTCGTCATTACTTTCCGCATAGAGATTTCTGGACCTTTTCATACACTCAAAGTAAATAATGTTTACAATAAGTATAGCCAATCTAATGTAGATTTATGTAAGGATGTACTTTTTCCATGCTCTGTCCATTAAATCAAGAGGAGCGTGTAGTGGCACATCATTAATTGAAAGAGTGCAGGACATTCATTTCCAAAGCAAACCAAAGAGAAGCATGAGGCCAAAGCAAGACTAGCTATGGAAAATTTAAACTTGGGACTGATCTTGTTCCTCTGTTCACTAAGCCAACATTTAGATCTGAGGATCGTCTCCTCTTAATGCCATACTGCATAGTCTGGTCTTGATCAGATTAGTATGGGACTATCTCAGGCACACTGACTCTTAATATCCCAGCCTTAAGGGGTGCTATAAATTGTAAGCAACCCCTGCATTAACAGCACCAATGGTACTGAAATTGCCTCCATGATATAATACTTGGATTCTAAAGCAGATCACCTGTCCTTGGAGAAGTGCTAGCTGAAGCCTGAGAGGTCAAAAACAATTACTGAAGTGACAATTTCTTAATTAGAAAAAAAGTGGTTAATCGAGTACACAACATCTGTTTACAGCTAGGACTGCTAAATCTGTTTTAGACAGGAACATTTGTAAGATTAGAAGTTTATTGATATTAAACTTTGTTTTTCTTTCTTTATTCATTTTTAATTTTTTTTCCTACTTATTCCATCATCAGTTGCCTGTGAATACACAGCATGGCATTTCTTTGATACTGCAGTATTATTTCTTCCTTTCACTGCTTCACTCTATTTACTTCATACATGCTGGTTGACTTATGCACTTCAGACTCTCTAGTGAACTGGTGACATATGTTGTTTGAAAGAAGCATTTAAAGATTTCCTTGCAGTGCAATTTCTACACTGTGGTGTGCAGGGCTGGTAACATCACTTCAAGAGAAGCACACTAAATCAACAAACTAATTAAAAGAGTAAGCTTGGTTATAAGAAACACTCTGGACCCCCAGGAAGTAGCTGCAAAGGAGAGAATTAAAACAAAATTGAGTGTCATTATGAACAATGCAGCACATCCTCTCTGTGACAAATTAACACTGAGGACTTTCAGCCAATGAATTATTCAGCAGAAACACAACTGGGGCTCCTTTATACTGTACCAACAGATATATGCCTGAACTACGTTCTCACTGGGAATGGGACTGCCAAGGCAGAAGTTTTTCTTTCTTTTTACTTTTCTTCCTTTT
>JANRMT010062813.1:3903362-3915539 GCA_026402145.1 Polypterus bichir lapradei
CATCCTAAGTGCTGTGTAGTCTTCATTACTATTGTACAGGCTGCCTCCAGTAAAACAAGGTGAGCGCTGTCATGGTGCCTCCCCAAACACTGAATAATACTAGAGTGTTAGAATATCTCATAATATTTGTATTTATATTATGTGAAGAAAGCATAAACAAGTGAAAGAATAAATGAAGGAGAACAAAAAGCATCAAACTAAAGGTCACAACCAAGTAACCCTGCTGTTCTAAACAAGCTGTGTCCCAGTTTAGGAGGCAGGGAAGCTTAAGCACTTGCCATCCTCCACTTTACACTTTTCTGCTTATCTTCTATTCTGCTCTCATGAAGCTGATAGAACTCCTTTCAAACACATGTAGAAATGAATAATGATTTGTTTGCATTCCCCTCTTCAGCATACAGTATGATTGAAATGGAGTAAAACTGAAATATATAGAAAGTAAACATCTAAGTTGTTTGCTCTATAAATCCCTTGAAACAATACAGCATATATGTTAATACAAAATGAAACATCAGTCATACAGTGAATGTGATTACATGAAAGTGTGACAGAAGGCTCTGTCACATGCCTTCAGCAGCAATGCCTTATAGATATTTTATAATTTTCTTTCATTTCAGTTCTTTCTTTTTGCCTCTTTTGTTTTATGCTAGTTTGTTATTGTCAGTGTGCACTGCTAGTTGCAAGTATTTTATTAATTTTGCTTTGGGTATAAATGCTATAAACTTTGCATATGTTACTTTTTTCTTATTTTCTTTCTCACTTTTGAGTAGCTATATTGTGAAATAAGATTTGTACTTATCTGTATTTATAAATGTTTGTAGTTTCTTTTCTATTCATTGTTTCCACACTTCCTGTTTTTTGTCCTCAGTTGGTCCTTTCTGCAAAATTCTGAAGGGATCCATTAACAGTAAGTCTGCTTCATGTTAGATGGCCAGCAGTTGAAGGTGTTTATTATATTTTGCGTACTTTCATTATCAATTTTTGCAACATAGGAAATGTTTCTTGGAGGAATTCATGAATCAGTAATATTCCTGTTCCTCTGGGTTTTTATGGCGGTTAGCAGACCAATGTAAATGGTGCATTATCACCACCAAAGGCTACCTATGAGACACTGACAATGTATGGATTTGTTAAGAAATGTCTGTGTACCATTAAGTGTGATTGCAGACATACCAACCTTTTGAGGGAGATGTGAACACACACGACCCTAACATGAACATGAAAGTTATTCTGATCATATGATTTTTCAATTAAATGTGCTGAGTAGGAAAGATGGCTAACAAAAGTTCAGAGGGCAAGTGGCATAAAAATTAGACAACTATTGCTAATAAAGATTGCTTTATAAAAATATAATTATAGTAATAAAACTAGATAGCATCATTATAATTAATTGATGTAAACATGCTGTTTAAACCACTGGAACAGAATACTTTCTACCTCTCTTTCTGTCTCAAAACTCTAGTGAGCCTTTACCCCAACTCCCCGCTAACTGTATACAGTAATTGTATTATAGGTGGGTCACTCTTGAAAAAACAGTGGAATTACTTCTGAAGTAAATTGTAATTCTCTTAGAATACCAGATTACCGTATCCACTAGCAGACTCTGGTGTTCCTGCATTCCTGAGCTCTGCATAACATAAACCGGGTTGGGTATTGAAGTCACCCTAATTTGGCAACATGACTCCATTCATCAACAGAGCAGACATGTTACTGTATAATGCGGGAAGTTCTTTCCAGCTCCATCTTTCAAAAGAAAGTATAGTCCTTTTTTCTATTCCCAAGGACTATGTTGTACCATCTGATGAATTAGATGTTTTATTTGCAGACACCTTGTAGTCTTGCCAGCTTAGTAGTTAGGTGGTCAGACAATGGTGGCCTAAACTGCACTGTTTACGTTCTAGCATCCTAGTTGAATTGCTTTCATTTACTCCCTGGTCATGCCCAACCCAAACTAAACTTACACATGCTCACACTCTCTCTCATACTTTGAAGCCTTCACAGGTTTTACTTCAAGCACATTAGTGGCTCCTCTATGACCACAGTGGTGTTATAGTTTCCTAAAAGTGGAGATCCAAAAACCATGTAAAATCATTCCTTAAAACCAAATACCGTATTTTTTGCTCCTTAAGACGCACCTTACCATTAGACACACTTTGGTTTAGAGGAGGAAAACAAGAAAAAAAACATTCTGAACCAAATGGTGTACTAATATATTTAATAAAATATAGAAGAATAATATTTCAACCATGTAAAGTCAACAGCGGTATTAAGAACCATCATCACTGTCATTAACAAATGAGGAGAGACTTTAAGGTTCATGCACTCTTCTAGTTTTCTAGAAACCCCAAGAACTCCTGATTGCTAGTGTCAGAATTTATGAAGCTCAGTTGCTCACAATCACTTTGCAGGAGCATGTACCTATCATCATGTGGCATAACCTGTCCAAAGCCACCAGGGAACAAAGCACGTTTGGACCAATGCTCCCTGAAGTTATATCGCCAATCTAGTCCCATCGATATTTGTAATGCCACAAAGCCCTTCATCTCGTCTTTTGTTGTGGGTTTCCACTTTGAAAAACAGGAATGCGGTGCAAGTGCAGCATGCGATTCAAAAAATTGCTCTGCATACTTGTTTGTCTCATTTGACAGTAGCTGAAAGGCAGCTTCAGGAAAGAACAGCCAAATTACCAGCGGCTGGTAATCTGTCGAGTCCAACAGCAAGCCATGCTGTCTTGTGAAGTCACCATCGCTCTCCCTCAACTATTCTCATGCTATAGACACACCTTTTAAAACCTGGCTGAGCTACAATTAATTGTGTGATCAAGCCTATTATAAACGTGGCAGTGCTAATCACCTTGCTTGGCGAAACACCTTGCCTACAAGTGCAATAGCACTACTCACTTTCCCAGAACACCATAAGCATGATTCCCAGCCCTCATGAGTATATTTGCACCTTACACTAAAAAGAAAAGCTGACAGCACCATGATGTAAAGTGTCACAAAGCGACAAAACAAAAACAATTATCAAAACCAATAATCCTTTAACAAACGTCCAATGGAACCTATTATAAATACTATCCCAAATCCCAAAGCAAAACATTAGCAGTAGTTGTAGTAGTAACAGTGATAGTAGTGGTGCAGAGCACAGTGAAATTCTTGCTTGTATGTCCAACCAACATGCAAATTCGGTTCCTGGATGTTGTCTTTGTTGAGTCTGATTTTTCTCCATGTGGTTATTTAGGTTTTCTGCCAGAAGATGTGTATAGTAGCTGGATTGGCCCCAGTGTGTGTTTGTGTCCAACAACAGATTGGTGATCTGAAAAAAGTATTTCCTGTCTTGTACCCTATGTTGCTGAGATCCTGGTTACTCATGGCCCTTAAATCTATCAATTAACAAAATATGTGTTTAAACAGAACAGCAAGGTTTTGTGATGTTTAGCGATCAAATTTCATACCCAACAGAATGCTATTTTGGTGTAATTTTATCATTTATTTCTTTGTTTCTTTTGTATTGTTTGGCCAATGATCTTATAGTATGTCTTTCTAGTCTAATCTATTTTAGTCAAAACAGCCACTACATGCTGTATTGATGATAAAGAGGCATAACCACGCCAGGTTATAGATGTGTCTGTCTCATGCACAAAGCTAAGATCATCAGCTTTTCTGATGCTTTACAATTATCACATTTTCAGCATCAAAATATGCAATGATCTTTGAAGTGTTATATATCAGTGGAGTTTGTGTTTATTTTTGAATTATTATTTATCACATCTTTATGCATTTTCTATTATTTTGGTAATTATCTGTCTTTTTAAAGGCGCCTCCATTCCATGTATGTTGTGGGTGGGGCCATCCTGACATCACCACTGCTGGGTCGTCCCTCTGCTTTTATCTGGCTATCAAAGTGAGAGAACCAGCTAGTGGTTCACTGCGATTGTTAGGATTCTTTTAGGTTAGCAAATCTTTCTCGTTTAAAATTATCCAAAATGTTTCCAGGGCAAGATCCAACCTGTGAACATTGCAATCGAGCTCCAGCCTCATTGGCCATATGTTTTGGGCTTGTACCAAATTAACATCATTCTGAACAAAAATCTTTAAATGCCTATCGGACTACCTTGGCATCACAATCCCTCCTAACCCATTAACAGCTGTGTTTGGTGTACTCCCAGATGTGGTTAAATTGGAGAAGGACAAACAAACTGTGATTGCCTTTACTACACTATTGGCACGTAGACTTATTTTGCTTAACTGGAAGAATCCTAACTCTCTTCTTTTAAGTCAGTGGATAACTGATGTTATATACAGGGTGGTCCAGATCTAATTATGCAATTATGAAAAGGCGAACACATGACTGACAACCGTCTCCCCCGCCATTTTGGAATGCAGGGCAGGTGCTGCCATCTATCGGCAACAAAAAGATTTTTTTGTGAAATCTCTATGTAATAAACTTAATAAGTTATAGCGTAATGAAAATTGCATAATTAGATCTGGACCACCCTATACTATTTGAAATTGGAAAAAATCTGCTTTTTGCAGATGATGTCCTGCTTGCTTCATCAGGCTGTGATCTTCAGCTCTCTCTGAATTGGTTTGCAGCTGAGTGTGAAGCGGCTGGGATGGGAATCAGCACCTCCAAATCCGAGACCATGGTCCTCAGCCGGAAAAGGGTGGAGTGCCCTCTCAGGGTTGGGAGCGAGATCCTGCCCCAAGTGGAGGAATTCAAGTATCTCGGGGTCTTGTTCACGAGTGAGGGAAGAATGGAGCGTGAGATCGACAGGCGGATCGGTGCGGCATCCGCAGTGATGCAGCCTCTGCATCAGTCTGTTGTGGTGAAAAAGCAGCTGAGCCGTAAGGCAAAGCTCTCAATTTACCAGTTGATCTATGTTCCTACCCTCACCCATGGTCATGAGCTATGGGTAGTGACTGAATGAATGAGATCGCGAATACAAGCGGCTGAAATGAGTTTCCTCTGCAGGGTGTCTGGGCTTTCCCTTAAAGATAGGGTGAGAAGCTCAGTCATCCGGGAGGTGCTCAGAGTAGAGCTGCTGCTCCTCCACATCAAGTCAGATGAGGTGGATCGGGCATCTGATCAGGATGCCTCCTGGACGCCTCCCTGGTGAGGTGTTCCGGGCACATCCAACCAGGAGGAGGCCCCGGGGAAGACCCAGGACACACTGGAGTGACTATGTCTCCCGGCTGGCCTGGGAACGCCTCGGGATTCCCCCGGAAGAGCTAGAAGAAGTGGCCGGCGGAAGAGGATGGATGGATGGAAAAAATCAAATATTCACTTAGAGGATCTGTCCAAAACGTTTTTAAAACCTGGCAGGATGTAATCAATAACATTTTGGAATTCTCATTTATATTGGGGAGGAAGACTCCTTTTTCTCTTTACTACTCTCAAACGTTTTACTCTGGCTCTTGGCCTTCCTCTCTTTTTCAAGGGTGGGAGTTGAAATGAATTTAGTTTTCTTAAATTTGACTTGATTGTATTCAGTGTTACATGCTTTTAATAAATTCAATGAAAGATAAAAAAAGATTGTTTTAGGTTTTGTAAGTATTGAAATATTTCTTGTTGGATTAACTGACTTTTTGATCTTTTTATATTTCTGTTATTATATGATTACTGTTACTGAATCATATTTGGGATTTGTTTGTTGTGAATTTTTTTAAGCAAATTCTTCTGTCCTTTTGCTCTGTTGAGGATTTTTTTTATTTATTTTCTACTTTTGTTAATGCATCTTTATTGATTAGGATTCTTTGTTTAGCCTTTTGTGTACAAGCCAGGGATTTACGGTTAGCTGCCCTCTTGTCGGGATTTTGCAATATTTTGAACTGTTATGCCAGTTTTTTCCATTTTGTGCCTAACCAGGTTGAAGCCTGTAGGTACTTTTCTGTGGCAATCTGAATCGGGGTGAGTCTATTCTGGGCTGGTCAGTTAAGGTCTTTGCTGGCGTTTTTTTTTTTTTTTGGAGGCTTCAACCCCATTTTGCCGTGTTTCTGACACCATCATACAACATGAGGCAAATTTCTTTCTTTGCCAGTGCACTATGTTTTCTTATTTTGAAAAATGTATGCTTTCTCTGGCTCTTGCTTTTTTGATTTGTGAACATCCAATGGCCTTTTCTGTTTTATTATCTCTTTAATTTTTCCCGTAGGAGTACACATAAATATTTGGCAGACAGTCACATCTGTCTGTGTAGTGACAGGTGAACAAAGGAAAATCCTGGAGGATTCACCCTAAATTCTGTCTTTCTCGGCTTCTGACAATAGGACAGCACATGTTCCCAGAAAAGGAATAGTGGGAAAATGATGATCTTTTAAAGATTAACACTAGCAGGAGTTTGGTTATTTTCATTGAAACCACTTGATTAGCAGTGCCTTGGACAGTTAGCATGGAGGCTATCAAAGAGACCAGGACCATTTAAGTTTATAGATGACACAGGAGTCTCAGGAGGCACCCGAGGATACTATGGTGGACCAAGACTTTATAGATTGTCCCTGATCTACGGAGTAATTCTGGGTCTGGTCAGAAGAAACCATGAAATGGGCAATAAAGTCATCTGACAACCAGGGGATTATTAAATGTGAGGCTAGAAGGCGAGAGGTGACATGCACTGATTTAATAGGTGAGAAGAGCCAAACAACGTACTGAAAAAAGAGAGACCTGAGGTAAGGGGAGTATTTTGTGCTGTCTTTTGAAGTGGGCAAGTGGGTAAGCCAGGTGGACTGGTCAATAGCCACACAGAGTGCCAAGATTATTTCAGGTTATTGGCTCTTTTACACATTACTGTTCTTCATTTGTTCATTCGTCTCTATAAACTTTATTTATCCTCATAAGGACACCATTTTGGATATTTCCACCTGCTTGTTTTCACCTTGACATTAAATATGCAGTTAAATATATCCATCCATCCATTATCCAACCTGCTATATCCTATCTATAGGGTCATGGGGGTCTGCTGGAGCCAATCCCAGCCAACACATAGTGCAAGGCTGGAAACAAAACCCGGGCAGGGCGCCAGGCCACTGCAGGGCGTGCACACACACACACACACCAATCACACTCTAGGGACAATTTAAGATCGCCAATGCACCTAATCTGCATGTCTTTGGACTGTGGGAGGAAACCGGAGCACCTGGAGGAAACCCACACAGACACGGGGAGAACATGTAAACTCCACACAAGGAGGACCCAGGAAGCAAACCCGGGTCTCCTAACTGAGAGGCGGCAACACTACCCACTGTGCCAGTGTGCCACCAGTTACAATATATAAACTGTATATTTAATATGTACTGCACATTCAGCTAAGCTGAAGTATAGACCCTAGGATGGTCAGAGGAAGAATTTCAGAAAGATATTTTTTTGCCTACTTTCACAAAGTCTTGAACCCAGGAATGGAATGTAACACATTGAAGCACACAATTCATCATATGGCACTTTTACTTTGAGAATCACTTTCAAGAAAGAATCCATTTTAAATTCTACTAACTGTGCCCCATGGCTCCGTCCGAATAGTAGTGAAATGGGACAAACTTTAAAAATCAATAAACAAACAGGTATTGCTAGCTAAGCGGAGGCAAAGTGTGCTCCAGCACATCGCAAGAGGTAGACCGACTTGAATGGAGGCTGGCACGTGAGTGAGGAGGGCCCTGCCTGGCTCCCCACTCCTGAAGTCACGCTTCCGCCTCCCCTTGGCCTGCAGAGAATAAATAGCTGCTGCAAATGAGCAGTGATACTCGGCGTGATGAGAGAAGTCGCAAAATCAACCGGAATGTTCAAGCAAATTATAGAATAAAACCCGATCTAAATCCATGAAGTAGTTGTCTCATGAAAAGCGGACAGACATTCAGACAGACAGACAGACCCTTGTGAATGATTGTGAGAGGGAGCCAGAAAGACCTGCGGAAGTGAACTAAACTGAACTTTCAGCTCAACCGCTTCTAAGATCTGAGGCTGTAAGAGTGGACTACTTAGCCATCCAAGGACACACAGGTGTTAAGAGGTGTGGCAAGCGGCTAGGGGTGGTAACCAGCTGGGATGCCTGGAAGGACCAAAGGAGGGATTATGCCTCCTCCGGACCACGAGAGGGCAGCCGCCCTGGTTGGTATGGGGACCACGGGAACAGAGCATGGAAGCTCAACCCTATAGGGGCCCGTGGTCACCTCCAGGGGGCGCCTGGATGCCTGAGGAAGTGCCACACTCGGAAGTGCTGGGGGGATGAAGACCAGGGACACCTGGAGTGCTTCCGGGTGCACAGCCAGCACTTCCGCCACACCAGGGAGTGCTGGCAGAAGATCATTGGGAGGCACCTGGAGCACGTCCGGGTGAATATAAAAGGGGCCACCTCCCTCCATTTGAGAGCTGGAGTTGGGTGCAAAAAGGACGAGGCCTGGAGGAGAGGAGTGGAGGTGGTCAGGAGAAAGAGGCATTGAGGAAAAGACCTGGACTGAGGGTGATTGGTACAGGGT
This sequence comes from Polypterus bichir lapradei, assembly GCA_026402145.1. NCBI lineage: Eukaryota > Metazoa > Chordata > Cladistia > Polypteriformes > Polypteridae > Polypterus > Polypterus bichir. Next base: position 3,911,831 of record JANRMT010062813.1, read on the forward strand.
ACTGGGTTGTGTGCATCACTTGTAAATATGAATAATGTAAATAAAAACATGTGTTTGGGTGCAAACCAGCGGTGTCTGTCTGTCTGTTGTCCGGGCTGTTCCCCACAGAGGCTACATTCACATTTCAAGTGACAAAAGAGAGACAGAGAGAGAGAGAGATATGTATGTTTATGATCATGTATATAGTGAGCGTCAAAGATTTAATAAGGACCTGCTGTGTAAATGCAAACAGTAAAACAGGCCCATCTGACCTAGATGCAGTTGCAGATAAAAGAGCAGCAGACAAAATTACATTTTCAGTAACCTTTACAGTCACCTGTCTCTCTTCAAACACCCGAAAGAGTGGGTTGGTTGCTGTGGTGTTAGTGTACTTAATGGAAATATTTAAACAAATCCTGTGCTGTCACACATTACCTAAAAGAGCAGAGCAGATACTATGAATGAATTGCTGCTGAGAAAGACTGTACCAAGAGAAGCTTTGCAAAGCAGTGTTCCAGGTAGTGCTACAAATAACATATAACGTCTGCGTGAAGGCTGGGAACACTGCTTAAAATTAAATACATCATAGATTATGTTTTCTGTGAAAACATATGCTGCTGTTTGTTCTTTCTAATTTTCTACTGTGTAATAAAGAGCCAGAGCTGTTTTACAGAGGCACTAAAGCAAACACAACAAGCCCTGATGATGTGTCCCTGAGGATTGGCCTTATAGATGGAGTGACAGTGCAGTTAAATGTCATATTGACAAGCATGCTGGGGGGAACCAACTGTGCAGGAAAAACACAAAAAAGAGGTACAGAATTTCCATTGCAGAAAGCCTGGCTGTAAAATGGCATGACACTAATTGCCCATAGAACTGCTATTCATTTATTATACTATTTAATCAAAGTGTTAACAATTAACAATGACAGCAGATGTGCAGTAAGAATAAATAGTATGAAGCGGTTGAGAAGACTCTCAGATTCTCACTATCTTTAAATGGTGATTTGTTTTATTTTTTTAGTGAGGCCAGGATCACACCCAGCCTTGACCTGGCAAGCACACTGTCATTCACTGAGATGGTAATAAAGCAGCTGAGGGTGAACAGTACATTAAACAATATACCCGATTCCCCCCAACGGTGGTAATTATTTAACAGACACTAGACAAATAACATCCGACAAAGCACTGAGAACAAATCAGTTAGTGATACACACTCACAATATGGTCCACAAACAGTCTGGCTCCACAATGGTGGTGAAAGTGAATCGAGATGACAAGTGAACAGTTTCCTGAATGTTTTGTCCTACTGTGATCAAGATCTGTAGAATTTAGATGAACATGTTTACCAATGTAAACAAAATCATTTCAATAAGCACGCACAGGACAAGCACATGAATCCAGAAAGAAATTGTCATCTAAGGTGGTTGTATTTGTAATCCCACAGAGTGCGAAGCGTAGAAACAAATAGACACAAGTAATTGCAACCTTTTTAAAGATGCGCCTAAACATCCTTCTTCCCAGCAGCTCTGTACCACTTTGAAGCTGCCGAATGGCATAATACTGCTGGAGCTGCTGGGATTTGTAGGCCAGTTAAGTAGTGCTGCTGCAAGTATACCAGTGAAGTGAATTAGAGGAGGAAAAATTTTAGAGGATGCACAGCATGTTGAATCTATTTTGTACCTCTTCTACACATGAATATTAGATTAATTGGTGATTCCAAAATGGCCTTGTGTGAGTGGGTTTGTATATGTTGTGGCATACAAACGGGAATCCCAGCCAGGGAAGAGCATGGATTATTACCTGGACGGGAGGCCTGAGAGAAACATCATTGGCCAGCTGGGCAGAAAGATCATATCGTGCCCAACTGGTATAAAATAATGGAGGAACCAGAGGAAGCCGGAGCTTGGAAGTGGGTCTATTCCCCCTATGCTTGGTGGCAGTGGTCCTCGTGTAAGAGCCCAACTGGGACACCTGCAGGGGTGCTAGGGAAATGGAGTACGGAAGTGCAGGCCTGTGGGAGTCACTTGGGATCAGTAGAGGGCCCTGTCGGGGGAGGTCCACTCTACTTTTTCTATGACCCGGAAGTGCTTCCTAGAGGGGATGGAATGATACCAGAAGCATTCCAGGATCTGACATAAATGGAAGCCCACTACCACCGATGGGCAAGTTGGAGTCAGGAGGTAGTGGGCAATATTCAGCAGAGGCAAAGAAGGAGGAAGGATAAGAAGACCCAGAAGATCATTTATTGTATAGTTGGTGGCTTATTATTATTATTTAAATTATTGTGGTTGTGATAAAGATGATTCATTAGACAATTGGACTGGGAAAAGGTACCTAAGAGAGGAATAAAAATCTTTATTGTATTCTGTTAAACATGGGGTGTATTGCTGGGACTGTGGTTTGGGGCTCTCTGGCACCCTCTTGTGATCACAATGTGTTCTGATCCATGGCTGTTTCTTACCTTGTGCCCTGTGCTGTTGCGTGGCACCAAACACCACATCCCCAACACTCACTTTTCACCTTTCTCAGGTGCCTCACCTGGATTGGATGTGTTTGTGAATGTTATTTTATATTACATTAATGTTTGCCTGAGCAGGGCTGTGATTTCTGAGTACCACTTTTTATTTCATGTGTAGAAATTGCTCATTGAGTATGGTTTGGTTACCCTAAGGAGAGATGGGCTGTTTTGAAAGAGCTTTTTGTTGTAAAGTCTGAATGTCTGAGGAAAAGGGCATTGTTGACTGGTACTTAAGAGATGGAGGAGGCAGTGATGGTGACTGCTGAGACTGTTAGATAATTAATTAATCTACATTTAAATTGAGTAGTAAGAGCACTCACAGGCAAAGGCAGAAACTTAAGAAAGAGTATCCGATAATTGAACGGTCATTAAATGCTCAGGCACTTAGTAAATGCATGCAATGAAATTCAAAGAAGCTTCTTTGGGAAAAGCCAAGGAGCTAAAGATGTCACCAACAACTGATTCCAAGTAGGGAAACGTGAGAGTCAATTAATTAAGTTTTTTGTAGCAAGACATTGTTAGCAACAAAGCAGAAATGCTCGAGAAGGAGATGTATCAGAGCTAATACACTGTAAACTCTACACTCTTCTGCAGAAATGGACACCTAGCAAGACTTTATAGTCTGGGCTGGAATCAGCTCACATCAGTATTGGTACAGAGATAGGGGATATCATATTAATTCACCCCCCTACTTCACCTTTCATTATAAATCTCCTAACCCCCTTCCAGTGATGACATCACAAACCTAGGACCACCCCCTATAAAATACAAACAAGTGAACTTAATACTCTCAAAATAACAGCACACAACTCTTATCATTCCGTGTTTCACTAAAGCTAATCATCATTAGCAGCATGCACAGTTGAAGCATTACCCACGCATGCAGCCGGTTTGTAAGTGGTTTACTGTTACATCATCAAATAACTGAGTTCACTGCCACAACTACAAGAAGTGATCTGCCATTGTGCAAACAGGGTCACTACTGACATTAACATCATTTCTGGGAACAGAGAGTTCACCTGTAGGTTCAGATCATCTTCATCTTGCTACTTCACACTTAATATAGCGGCTAGAACAATTTATTTTTATCCGCCATGGGTTAAGCATAGACAAAACAAATACAAATGAATCGATGACATGCAATCCCTAAGTCACAAAGTAAAAGCAGCAGTTACACACCTAGTCTGCCAGCAAACAGCTGCACAGAGTT